>JAAXYX010002580.1:0-16973 GCA_036851915.1 Ptenothrix huangshanensis
TTCCATTCTTGATTTATTTACTTGAGCATGCATACAGAAAGTGTCCTCCACTTCCACCTCCACCTTCAGCGTGTGTACACTGTAAAAACTGGTGCATTTAAAATAGAAAATTTTGAAACGCTCAAAAATTGTTAACATAAAATTTTTGAAACGTTTAAGATTATTAAAATAGAAAACTTTGAAACATTCAAACATTGTTAAAATACAAATCTTACAGTCCAAGGTACGTTTTAATGTGTCTGGGATGCACGGTAGCCCTAAAGTGCATCCAAAACGCCTAAAAAATTAATCTAAACTGCATCTCGTAGCCCAAGAAGCTTTAGTAATGCATTTCCTATTTTAAGATTGTTCAACTTTCACAGTGTACGGAAAATGTGTCCAGTGCTCAACCGAACCCATTGAGTCCATATGTCTATAGACAGCGAGTTGTTTCCTACAGATAGTAAGCGCAATGAAGTTCCCACCATGTCCTACCTTAATGGCCACATGAGTGAGATATGAGAAGCGTTTACATTGTAATTCAAGTGCGAGATAAAAACAACTTAACTAATGCGACAGCGACATACTCTGTCTGTCTCCATCACATCGCCTTTTCATTCCCCATAGCATGCTTCCCTCCCACTATTTACTCACTCTTTACTTTGAGCTAATGCAATGAACAATGAAAAGGAGACGTAGAACGAGAGCGAGAGCGAACCAAGACAAGGACAAGACAACGGGATGAAATGAGAACATCATGTTCAATTTCCATTCCAACCTATTTCCATTTCCAATAATTGCTTTCGGTCGGCTCAATTATTTTTTATTCAGCCGTAATTTTTGCTGTAGCTACAAGTACAACAGACTTTGTGCAAAGTAATAGTTTTTTTACACCTATATTTCTTTCCCTAATTTCCTCCTTCATTGACACTGGACTGGACTGGAAGTGGCACTTGCACCGGTTTGATCCTTTCTTAGTATTACACCGGTGCAGACACAAGTGTACACAGAATTTCCTTAATGAACATGACATTGCTTACAACCACAAGGATAAGGACGAGCACATGAATATCTACTGCAATCTTCCAGAACATCCTTTGCATTGTCTTTCTATTGCTACAGATATCCGACAGCAGAGTAGGAATAAAATTACGTTTAGGTTACAATTGGTTGGAAAACAATTGCTAATTTATTTGCAATGCATTTGAGAATTCGAGACAAAGTTACTAACTGCAAAGACAAAGACATTCCTAAGTAGATTTTTACGGGCAGTCATAAAAGCGAGGGAACGTACAGTGTGCACGCATAGTATCCGTGGTGTTATTTCTTCCTTGCTCGAAGACAGGAAGAGGAGCTGAAAAGGGCGCGAGAACGAGAACGACAAAGAGATGGACAAAGACAAGCAAGGCTAAATAGGAAGGAGAAGACGAGCATGTAAACAATAGAGCAACATTGAGGTTATTCCTTAAGACACATATTTCTTTACAATCAGAGTTAGAATCCGAAGCCTTGAAGCTTTGACTCTAAATCCAAGTCCGTCTCCGTATCATCGATATCTGTGCTACCAAGCTAATGACAGGAAAGCTGCCATGCGTCAAATAATCTACGAGCCATTATAGCACAGTATATATCTAAAATACGTACTTGAAGGAGACCAAACAAAGAAGAAACACTCGTCACATTTTGTGTGTTAATTTCCCTCTTTTTTTAAGCCGTTTGGTATGAGGCTACTGAATGTGAGTGTATGAGAATGAGACTGCGAGCGAGGGCAATTCCCCAAAAGGATATTGTCAAAAGAAAATAAAGTGAACGCTTTCCTGTACTTTCCTTCTATTTTTATTATTTTAGTGTCATCCGCTGTGTTGTGCTCTGTCTCTGTGCTGTAGAAGCTGCCAGATCCAGTGTAGTGTAGTCATTGTGGAATTGCCACACAAGAGGAACACAGGAACGGCAACGACAGCAACATCGACAACTACACAGACCTGGGAAAAGAGCTCAAAGACAATAAGGAGAACATAGTAGGAGCATGAAGACGGAGGGTATATACAAAAGCGTTAAGACACTTTCATTCCCTTCTTTCATCTTTCTTGTTGTTTCTACTTTTTACAAGAACCCTATTACATAATGTCAATGCATTGCATGTGTGTGTGTGTGGTGTGTGAGCATACATTTAATTATAGACAAAAATAAATACCAACTCGCTTTTGTAGGTTTTCATGCTCCAGATATTGCCTCACGTCGATCCCTTCCAACTACATACATTTTGACAACAATTTCTAGGTGTACTCCGAATTCAATTTAAAACAAGTAAAACAAGAAGAAAGCTCAATAAAGAAACCAGAGTAGGGGAGTTAGCAAATCCAGGACCAGGAACCCTGCAAGGTTTATTTGAGGAAACTGGAAGGGAAGTACCTACGTTTTTATCTGTTTTTTAATTGCAATTTAGCTGATGCGTTTACTGTGGAACCATTTAATAGCGCTTACATTACATTGACATTTTACACGATCTTGATTTTCATTTTTCTTCCCCTGCACCATTTACCTACAAGCATCGGCAGAGTAGGTGCCGTATGTGGTGTTTCTGTTTACATGTACAGATATCACACTGCAGTGTGTGTACTACATTAGAAAGCAGAGAGAATGCAGGAGAAAAATAAAGTAGACTCTACCGTACTGCATTGCACACTACTAGTAGTATGTACATATGTACATACACGGCTTGCTGGACAAAAAGTAATTATTATTAATCGTCGCATGTGTGGCGCTCAAACCTCCTCCTTCAAATCCCCATATGCGTCCGCATTCTTTTTCTCATAAAAAACTTTAACTACCCTATAATTTTCTCTTTCTCTTTCCAAATTAAATGCGCTCCAACAAGCCCAAGTACAGAAGAAACAAAGGACAAGTGCAGTTATGACTATATGCATAGCAATATGTTCCTATACATTGTATAGCTATAGAGCCAAACATCTATAGAAGGTCTACGATATAATTAAATATTGCTTCCTCAAAACAGTCGTTTGAATTTCAGGATGGAAACGATGCAGTTCTTTAAACTTCCGTGTAGGCATTACACAAACACTAAAATATTCTATTACGTAGCTTCGCCCAGAAAAAACACAAGGGTGCTTTTCGATGCACATTGGTATATATACCTACCGATGTAGGTTTTGGAAATAATTACATACTATAGATATTAAGTAGGTATGATATGATATGAGGGTTGTTGTTGTTGAAAGAATTCCACTCTCCACTTTTAAAGTATTTATAATGATTGTGACTATTGAAAACAATTTTAGGATCTAGTTCTGGTTTCGTTTTTGTTTACCTTTCTCTCCAACTCCTGATTAATTTATGATAATAATTCACGCGATTTCGGACAAATCGCTGGAACACATCTTATGCTGGCTCTGGCTGTTGTGATTGTTGTTTTTGTGGTTCCAGATCCAGTCAAATTATGCTTATGATTATGAGCACATGATTACTGGATCGTAATCTGTATTGAAGGGAAAGGATGTGTTAAGCAAGTTCGTTCCCCCGAACAAATAATGAGCGTGTATCTTTATTTTTTCTACCGTATAATTAGCTAGCAAGGTGGACGTAAATTACTCAACGGTCCAACGTCAAACATTTCATTCTCTAAACAAGCTTGACTTTATCCGAGAGCTATCAAATTAAGCGTAATTTACAAGTTTTCCGATTCTCATTGGATCCTTGTCGTTGTCGTTGCTCAATTGCAGTCAGATAAGTATCTCCCTTTCACATCCTATCCTATTATAAAGACAGAGAGAGTCTAATGCAATAAGTACCTAGTGATATAAAAAAACTTAGTTTACACACTGCCCTTTCTATATAATATCTGGTGAATGTGACATTTAGAGCATGGAGTCATGAACTTCAACTTTGACTTCAACTTTACAAAGCGTCTGTGCTCATATGCATGTCGAATCAGATATTGGTATTACACGGGTACTTGAGGCAAAAAATCCATTTCACTCCAGCCATAGGAGAGTTGGTTGGAATTGGAAACAGGAAGCATCCAGCGGTAGTGGTAGTTTATGCAGATATACGTAAAAGTGATTTTATCTATAGAACGTGACCAAGAAGTACCCAGTTAGTCTTGCCGTGAGTCGGAGTGAGCAGGTATATAGCATGGGTATAGCAACTGTATTTGACTAAATGGTGGGGAGACAAAGACAACTGATATACACTTTGGTATTTACATCGTAATCTAAATTCAAACATAGGTACTACACTTACGGTTATATGTATTTGTTGTACCGTCTAAAGCATTAAGCTGCTTGTAATACTAATATCTGTATTCACCATACAACGGGATTTTAAATTCAAAGTCACAGCCGAATAGTTTTTTTACAGCAGTTTAAATAGACATATAGCATTACAGTCGTCTATAAACTCGAGGAAAATACCACGAATAAAATGTCAGCTGTAAATCTATGCTTGGGTTGCAAGTATTCTGGAGCTAAAGATTCTCTGTGTGGGAGATTCGATTGTTTGTATGTTGGTCTTGGTGCATATATGTATAGGTAAGCATTGACTTGCACTTGGAGGTTTTGGGCTGTAATAGGCGCAAATATTTGCATTTCCGAAGCCGACACATAAGCTCACATTTTTGCGGAGCAGAGCTCGACGGCGACACTGATGCGGTGCGATGCCAAAGTACAAGGCAGAGACATGACATAAGTCCTGACTACTTTCCCAAGATCGCATCTCATATCCGGTGGCTTATCATTCTTCCGTCGTTCCTTGTAAATATTTGACAATCGATGAGTGACAGATATAGGCCTCTTCCTCAGCTTGGTTTTCTCCGTAAGTACCATTACCATTACCAGTACGAGTACACCACAAGAGTAGCTCGCTCTTTAGACTTTCCTTATAGTTCCATACTATTTCTCTAGAACTAACTTGGTTTCCACTGTAGACTAAGACTAGTATGAGTTTACATTCGACTGGAGCACATTTATTCTGGAATTGTGGATCGGATGGATAAAATTGTCTGCTCATCTTTTCCCTTTCCGATCCGTCACACGGAGACGGCAACATCAAAATCAAGATCAGCATCAGCATCAACAACTTATTCCTTTCATGTCCGAATATTCGACTCCTATACACAACAACCTTCTTTTGTAGACAAGGACAAGGGTTGTATGCTATACATATGTGCATTTTATTTTTGCAAATACCGCTCATGGTGAAGCTCCTCGAGTTAACTTTTATTTTGATGGAAATGCCTCTTTCTCCACATCCACGCTTTGTAGTCCAAGTCGAACACATTGTTACATAAAGATCCATTGAATTTCTGTAGTAAAATAACCCGGGTTTATATATCACCGAGAAGCAACAGCAAAAGTAACAGTCACGTCTTCGGTTGAGGTTATATGCAGCGTTACATTTGCTATTATACAGATATGCTAATCGTAAGGCTACACGAAAAAAATTTAAAATACAACCACCATCCCGCCAATTTCTACTTCCAATTCGATTTCAAATTCTCTGATTTACACAATGTATGTGCATAGATAATAGGAGCAATATAAAATATGTGGATTTTATGGCCAACTCTGTGTATGTGTGTATAATCGCATCCGCCGACAGCAAAGCGTCATCTTCGGTCGTACCTATTTTATAGGCACTTAGGCTAACGTTATGCGCGAGGCAGCCATTGATCCATCTAACATGCATATACCTTTCCAGACTGTGGTTAAGACTGCAAGGAAATTCCTTATTCGCAACTACAAACAAGCCACGACTGGAATTCATTGAGATTGGAGTATGGAAGTGCATGTATTGGTAATGGTAAACCACCAAGTAAAGTAATAAGAGTATCCCACAACTCCTAAACTGGAGGAAAGGACCATGTAATTTTATTTTCTATCACAACTCCAGGTTACGATTCCAGTTACGACCAAAGAAAGACAACTTTCCTTTTTATTATTTCAACATTTCATTTCTGTTCAGTGGAGAAGGAGACTCGTGCATATAAAACGAAACATAAACTTATCAATTATCATCTTGGGACGCACAGAGTAAATGCTTCTTTCTTGTTCTTGTTCTTGTCGTTGTCCTTGTCTTGGGTTGGGTTGGGTGTTCGACGTCTGGCTTTTCTGCAGAAGGGAACTTCAAGCCAGAACCCACATCACCAGCCAACCGCAGACATGACTAATATTCCGTTTTCCATTTATATTATTTTCTGTATGTGACTCCAATATTCTAATGCCAAGAGTAATGTAGGACAAATATTTTCCCCCTATGTATTATTATTATATACGTAGATCCTATAAAACTATAGATAATTTCAAAGCACCGTGCACACTATGTGTACCGCCAAATTTCAAATTTGGTTTCTTTTAATTCAAGACAAGTACCTATGTAATGTTATGTGGAGCAGAAGAGACCAGGGAACAAGGTCATTGGGGTCATTGACTTGTTAGTTTTGGATTAAAAGTAGTCTGGATGCCAAGAACATCTCGATCCATTCATGTCACATTTTATGCACACTGCACATTTCCATGTAGACTTGCAGCATTTGGGAATTCTTGAGGGAGAGAATTGTGGATCTGGAAGAAAGTGATACACTACAGATACAGGAACTAGTTGTTGGAAGTCGTATGACATAGTCATGTAGAATGGCTACTGAATCAAAGGAAAAATGCAATAAAAATGTGTGAAAGGACTACAGGGTGTGTGTGTGCATGTGGACGTTGGATTTGAACCCATAAATCCCGTTTACGAACACAGCCATGTTTAACAAGACGGATTTCTTCCTTGGTCAAAGACTCGAACGTGGGAAATTGATTTGACTCTTTACGATGCAATAAACTCAGTGAGACAATTTAACGGACGCAGCTCTACACTCACGTACACTCAAGCTACTGCTATTTCTATCACTAGGTTTCTCTGCTGCGTCTTGTCAGTTATTTGCAATACTAATAATGTTTCGTATACTTCGTACGTAGGTTATATACATGTATGTAGTTAGTCATACAAAAACCATCTCCGCTTGCTCTTCCCCACAATCACAATCCCAATCAGAGTCACTGAGGTGTGGTGTGGTGCGAATGCGATTATAAATGCTGTTTTATTATTACTCTTTTTTAAGACTTAACTGGTTAACTAACATTGTCGTAAACCATAATGTAAACTGTAACACAACTATTCATTTTATTTTTAGTGCAGGGCAAAGAGGAGCTAAAACATGTCAAAGTGTCTACAAACTACAGACACCGGCTTTACTGGGCTATTAACGATGTGCAAAAACTTTTGTCTTTCTTCATCCCCTTTCTAATTCCAACTACTCCGTCCAACTTCGTACCAGTGATGGAGTTCATTACGTGCATAAAATGATTCCTAATTCGAGCAATTTGCAATTACGGCATTTTTAAATGTGGTCTGTGGTCTTGGGGAATCAAACGAAAGTTATATTTAGACTGGGGTTAAAGGTAATTTTGGACTAAAATTGTTTGTGAGTAGATTAATTGAGATTTAATGTAGTAAGTACATATAGGAGTAGTATTCGAATGCAGATCAAGTTTACAAATACACATTTACAAGAGTAGGATACTAATATGATCCATTGATGAACAGTCCGTATTAAATTACGAATTACTCATCGCCAGTGCAGGGCAGTGTGGTGTAAGTTCAAACCAGAATCCGTTGGAAGTGAATTTACAGTGGAAAATATCTGGACTGGAGTAGCATAGTGTACGAAGATCTGTGTAGAAATAACTTCAACCGTCTGACATATGTAGAGCCCACACGCAAGTCTGGCCAAGGAAATAATATCATTAGAGATGGCTACACCAAAGCAAGCCAAAACCATGTTGTGTACTTATATAATAAGGTTGTACTGTACTTTAGAATTTCATCCAAGCTTCGGATAGGCTCTATATCACTCACCTTATAAGGCGTAATGCAACGTAACCAAAACTATCAAGGGAAAGCGAGGAGCCAGAGCCAAAGCCAAGGCCAAAGCCAAAGCCAGACTATGAGGTTTTCCACGAGGGCCACTAATTCAATAATGTAGCCACTCTCATCACTTTTACTTTTATGACCAAACTTTACTATCTTTTGTGTATACTTCGCTTACTTTAAACTCGTGCTTTTTTACTTTCTAAATCCACACATTGATTTTCTCCCGAATCGATTTAATTCCGCTTAGTTGTGTTTCATTTAATTCCATTCAGCTTGCTTTCATTTGATTTCATTCATGTAACGAGATTTAAGCTACCTACTCTTTCTTACTCTTCGTGCTAGTCAACTGTTCTTCAAATAACTCAGAATGAAATACCTAATAATACTACCAAGGTATCTAAAAATACACGCAAGCAAGCAAATAAATGCATTTTGAACTTGAACTGTATAGATCTTTAGCTGTGCTGTGAGTGCAGATATTATGTATTCACGCCAGTTTGACAGGGAAAAATGCTGAGAAAATGCAAGTCATGAGTCGATGAGTGTGTATGTATGTACGTAGGCAAGTGAAGTCAGGAGAACGTGATGCTATCGAGACATTTGTAATGATTCTGGGCTTACTTACGCATGTGAATAAATTTATAATGTAAGTAGGGGAAGCACGCCCCAATGTCAGAGACGGAAGCATTGATCTTGATCTACACAATACGTTGTTCCAATGCAAGACACACACGATACTGTGCGATACGAAGGTGTAATATGTACGTTCAGGGTAAACAATTCAACATCCAACCCACCGTTATCGTTAGCCAGGCGGAGCACAACAAACATCCTAACACAAGCTATTTTTGTATCTTTCCCTGAATAATTTATGCATCCATAGATACCCAAGCAACCAACTCCCGTTTCCTTCCTAGTCCCATACATTCAGCGTCAATCGTTATGGCATCGCGGTTTCAGATTAATTGAAACTGAAATTAAATTATTGACTGAATTTGATATTTTCAATTTACAATGCAAAGGGTAGGACCCAGGTATCAACTCTTAAGCTGCATATTCCACATTAGGTAATAGGTACCTATAGTACTTTTAAAGGCTCCCTATTCGGTTGAGAATTTAAATCAATTTGTATAAAAGTCTTTTTGCCTGAACCAAGTATGGAATGAATTGATGGATGCTACATGTATGATATATGATCGGGTTTTTAATACAGATCTTAAAATTAGGTTTACTAATATCTTTTGTGCGGAAATGTGCATGGATGCGGTGATAAAGGTAAGGTAATAATGCAATGGATACACGGAAGTATTCTGGAATTATCGTTGTCGCTATCACTGTCTGTATCTCTAGCATTAGCCATGGTATTATGGGGTAGGTACTTGTGTTACAAAACGCGAGAGCCCGGGAAATGCCCAAAAGAATTAAAAGAGTGAATGAAGCAAACTGACTGAGAGAACTGAATCAGTTAGTAAGTGGAAGTGGACGAGGACGAGGACATATGTATTAAAGCTATATCACTGTATATCTTTGTGGATATACATATGTATCTTTCACTGCGTAAGCATGTAATGCCTGTAATAGGATGATGATCATCGTTTGCCTTATATAATGGTTATAGTTATAGCCGATACGAGGAGACTATAGTCCGGCAGAGGTACTTTTGTTCTCAGTGGAAATTAGAGTTGAGCATGAAATTGTAAATTGTGGACTGTAGTAGTAGTGTAGAGCTGGAGCAGCGTTTGCTTACAATGCTTGGGTTATGTTCACACTCTGCAAACATGTTATGTAAGTACTTCCTAAGCTGACTGGGCATACATGTGTGTGTATCCTGGTCCTCGCTGCCTGCGTGTAAGGGAACAAACAAGACATACGAAGTGAGGCTTACGTGCAAATATTTAGTAAAGCTGAGAACAGAGTGTAAAAGCCCATTATCCTCTATCCTTGTCGAAATCGAAGTAGAGGGTTGGCTCATTATTTCAATGGATTTTTCGAATCTATTAAAACCAAGAGAAAATCCTTAAATCACCTTTTTTCACGCAAACCTCAAAACAGTCTTTGTCTTTCACCTGGGGTTTCCTTTTGTGCTCCACTCAGTTGATTGTCGACAGCTTTTATCATTACACTTCCAGCTCCACTTCCAGCTCCGGTTCCAGTTCAGCCTGGCTGGACACAGTCCATATCTACTCTGGCATTTAGCATTATACCACTGCACTGCTTGTAGTAACAGTACTGAAAATCTTATATGCATATACGATACATATACAAAGTTTCCAAATTCCGTCATTCCGTATTTTTGTATTTGTATTTTTATTATACGACTCTTCGTTTTTTTGAACAAGTTTGGATTTCGAGACGGAAGATTACTATCGGTTGACTTGCCTTGCCTCATGGCTATATCATGACCATGGCTCTGGCTATGTAGTTGCTATACAGCCTTAGTTATTATCAGAGAAACCACCCTTTGCCTTAGGATCATTACCATTAAGATAGAGATTACCAAGTCATGCTCCTTCCTTCTCCGACTCCTACAGGACTCTTTGAGACTTGTTCGTGCACTCGCAATGGCAGTGCAATTCAAACTCTTATTAACCTTTCACTCCTCCAACTTTCTAATGAATTCTCATTCTCAGCTCCGCGACTCTTCCTTTCCTTATTTACACTCACACTTTGGCTAATGGTCATAGTTTTGCAGTGAGAACGGAAACTGTGAAACATTTAGGCGTAAATGAATGTTGAATGAATGGCAATGGCCCTGGCCATGGCCATAGCTGAGCTCTAGAGGGATGGAGGAATCATTTCTTGAGTAAAGGTAGGGAGGAAGGTAACTGTTCAAAATAAATATACACTTACATCTACAACCCATAGCTACACACTCCATTTACATTTGTTTTAAGCACTTTTGCTCAAAAGTTAAGACAAACTTTCAAAAATAAATAATGCATTTGTAGATGATCACGGGTGGATGATGATGACGACCAAAGCTAAAGTCAAGACTAAAACTAAAAGTGAAATTGAAATCCTAATTTCTCAAATTCAAATATTTGAAGAAATAATCCGAGTTTCTAATTTCGTCAGCATTCCCCTTCACCACGGTCATCGTCATCAGCTGGAATTATTATTGCAAACCCTATCCCAGAATCATTTCCGTTTTCAATGAATACATGATGCAAGTAGGTACAGTTCGTCACTGTATATATGTATATTTGGAATAATGTAAATAAAAATGAAATGAGAAGTTGAAAGATTTTATATTAAAAAGTGGAATCTAGACTTGGACGTGATGTGACACATGTTTACCAACGTAATCCACGGCGGCTGTTGTAAAAGCCTCGGAATGACAATATGACAATATTCAAGTCAACAAGAGTAATCCGAATATTTATGTTTTTACCAGATGGGATATATTATGCATTGTACTTTGATCAGTAGACTCGTGAATCCCTTCTCTCCAATCCAAACTCAAGTTTCTGGGCAAGTTCAACTTTGCTGTAGTATATCAGCCATACCAAAATCAGGTCTCTGTACATATGCCACCATGTGATATTTCGGTACACTAGTATTTGAATATGGTTAAGGAAGGGGTTGTGAGTATACAGACAAGCCCATCAGCATCCAACTCAATGGAACTACAACATGACAAACAGCTATTAAACACGGAAAAAATCTATTGAAATTCTCTGACGGATGCACCATACGCATACCATTATCACTATCACGACTACTATACCACACACTGTGTGTATATGTCTGTATCCCTTCCGTGTCTGGACTGGCCTGGATTTTCCATTCTCTGGAGTCTTGGTAATCACACTCCATATCAATCTACTGTACACATGTACATATATAGCTGGTACTCGAATTCAATTCAAAGTTCATACAAACCTATTACGCTATAACTGGCATGTAATGCCACACGATAGAATTTGATTGTGATATACTTCAACTCTAAACAAGGATGCTCTAGTATCTTTTGTGCAATAAAAACTGGTTCATGCTTATATTTATTTTTGTAGGGAGGTACCCGAAGGACGTATACAGTGCAGTGCTGTTGGCACTAATGCGACTTCCTACGTCAGGATTTCAGGGTACAATCAATGTCATCAAAGACTTGCTTGGAAATATTTCATGTGACGTACCTATATATACACCTATGCATAAGTAATATTCCGAGTATCCAACTGTGCTCCTGTGCTCAAACACTTTCCTAGTCTTCATAAACGGGTCTGTATTTTTCAGCTGCAGAGCAATCAAAGTATTCATGGGAAATGCCTTCTAAAATTTCATATATGTAGACAGAGGAATGTAGGTGATGACTTAATATGCGTGGGCAAAATATAAAGTCTAAGATCAAAGTGGGAGATATTGTGTGGTATGATACCCCGTGGTAGGATGGTATGTGATGTGATGTGACATGTCATGGGATGCTTCTGGTATTTATTGGTAACTACTCTTGCAATCCTATAACTGCATTGAGTAGTGAATATGTAAATACATACTACAGTAGTATGCAGTTTGAGATTTGTCTATGCTCCTGTCCAGGAGCTGTCCCGTCCCCCATATTCTTGGTGCTGACTTGCCTTGTGCCAACGCTGCCATAGAATGGATCGCGAAACTCTTGGAAATGTAAGGACAGGTCGCATCATCCATTGAGCGGGAAAATACCCCTGGAAACCTTGTCCTCAAATATTGACAGTGTTTCACAATAGAAGACTATACCAGACTCTCTGCCATGGAATACCTCCATGGCATTGAAACTATGCAAAGTGCAACATAAATAAAGCTTATCGTTAGTTACTTTCCAAGTCCTGGGAATTGTTTTCGCTCGTGGGAGTAGATGCCCGTTGCGTTGGTGTTCGTGTTCCCTGTGCTGAACAAATAGCACATTTCCTTCTACATATTCCTAGTCCTACAGACTACAGATAGGTATGCACACCCCTTTCCCTTTCGTCTCCACTCCAATTGCACTCCCAGCTGCACTTTTTCGACTTTCGGCTTTGATTCAAACTGGAAAATGATTTCGAAACTAAGGTGGAGTAAAGAGTGAGTACATAAGGGGGAAGTTAAGTTGAGCCACCATGGATTTCAACTGCCCCTGCTTGTAGTTAGAAAGTAAAGGTTCAAGTGGAAAGATTTACTTTTATTCCCGTACTTAACCTTGAAGCTGAACAACTGCATCCATGCAACTTTCCAGTTAAAAGGGAATTTAAAATGTCCATACAAGTAGATGTACAAATACAGATGCAGTAAGCTTTGAGAGCTTCATGTATGTACAGAGGCTATACTAATACTCCGCTTTAACCTTCTACCACCATGCCGTATCATGTCGTATCATGTCGTGTCGTAACTTAGCGTAAAGAGCCACGTGTAATAGTAATAGTTGAACAGTAAATAATATCTACATGGGATTTTCACTTGCACTCCTTTATTGGCATGGAATTTATGGTATAAAAATACATATGCAGATATGTATGAGGCGATTCAAAATCGAATTTAAAGCTATACCAGAGCACCTTCATGGACTCTATATCTCCCATATTTATACTCGGTGTATCGTTCAGAGTTAAGTACGAGAGAGAGAGAGAAGAAGGGAGAAAGAATGAGAATGAGAGCTTGAGGGGAAAACATTGAATTATGAGGGAGGAGAGCTACAGTTATAAATTTGCATGAATGCAAACAATAACACCCGTCGTCATAATAGATTTCAGTTTGTACACTGTTCTTTTCTCCTTGTTGTTTGTTGTCGGATCGGGATCCTTCTGGTTTTCCTTCTACTTTATTGAAAATCTCCTGATTTTACAATTCCTTACACTCACCACCAACGCCAACGCTAATGCCAACGCTAGAGCAAAAGTGAGCGTAGATGTTTGCCTCTATTATACTCGGCTCTTTCTTAAGTACCTTCATGGCGGTGTTGGTAGGGTGAGTTTTATTTGATTTTATCCCTTTTGCATATCCTACACGTAGAACTTCAAGCTACTGTAAATATCTCCATTCCCTCCTCGCTGCGATATCCGCTCAATGTTTACACATACGGTTCTAACATATTGTTACATACACCTTTTAGAAAGTGAGAGTGCTCTGGTTTCTCCTTCAGATTTTTAACTTTGGCTTTTGCTCAAGCCATGATGATCATGATGTGGGAGAGTTCGGTACAGTAAAAACTTTAAAGAATCGCTGCATTAATACATACAGCTTCCCACTCACAATCAGTAGGTACACTGTGAAAATAAATAAATGTTAAAACCGGATAGTTTTTCTCTCCACAAATTTCTACAGTGTACGGACTTGGTTGGTATATTCTTATAGGAGAGATGAGTGAAAGAGAAGCAGGATGTAGCTAACACTGCAGCTGCTATGTAAACTACTATTCGAAGCTGGAAAGGTTCCACATCCACTTGAAAATTTCTCTTTTTTTATTCGTGTCGATTTGAATCCCTCCGGCTACCGATGGGTATATTCAGTCTCTGCAAGACAGCACATACGAAGGTGCATACATAGGCATGTCCCCTTTTAATAGTTAGACGGCTAGATGCTTAATGTATCCAGACTTGGATTTAGATTGATTGTAATATGTTTCTGTTTAATACAAGCTTTTAAGATGCTTTCGTATGCCTGCCCACACTTTGCCCCCGCTCTATCGTCGATCCCTCCATTTTTATTTCTTTTTCCTGCGAGTGTGTGATCGAAATCTATTTCACGAATGCTTTAAGTGTCTCAACTCAATCTTAATTCAATTCAATCCGACTCAATAATGCTATTCTGTGTAATGCAATTACTTTCTGGCGGAATAGCTTGTAACCGTTGCCGGTAGTTCTGATTCAACTCCCAGTCCCGGTCCCGGTTCTACCGTCTTATATGTTAGGTAGTTTGCATTCGCATTTCGATCGGCATTTGTAAAATCGAATGGTATGGTCATGGTCATGACATATATGCATCTCTTATTAGCAATAGAATAGAAAATAGTACAAAAATTCACAGTACTACTAACATAATACTATCTATACACTCTACTGCTCCTTTGCTGCGTGTACAAATAAAATTTGTTTTCCTTTCTTTCATGCTCTCTTTGGCTGGTCCTGCTTCTGCCTGGTTTGGTTTGGTTGAGTTCCACGTATGTAGCTTTGATTGCTGAATAATGCTCTGTCAATTAATTAAAGTCAAAGTCAACACAGAGACTGACGACGAGAGGGAAAGTGAAAGAAGCGTCTCCGCCTACACATTAATCGTAAAAGCCCTGCATCTCGCAATCCTTTCACTTACTTTGTTTATTTTCCTCATTATTGTATTTGAAGATGCGGATTGGAAAGTAATGGGTGAAAATTAATAGGGAAAATACTCAAATGACGGGAGAAAAGGATACGGGCTGTCTCTATAGTTAATACAGTCTCGTACTGTTTAAAAAGTTTCCTGGGAAAATATAGTCTTTTTACACAACGTGGAATAAAACTGTGTGGGAATTTGAAACAATATATAAAGACAGTAGCGTAAGTGTATTTGCTACGTAGGTCTCCATACATCACATGCCTATATAATAGAGTTGTCCTTGTAAGTCCTTGTGTAATGTCACCTTCCTTTATTGTGTCTGGTGTGATGTCGTAAACAGCTGAAAGAGCTCACATTGCATGATCCCCCAGCCAAACTAATAAACATGAAGTGATAAGCAAAACTTTTGTCATATTTTACTTCGAGGCTCATTAGAGTCCTTCCACGTTCCTTGCTTTTGCGTCGATAAAGAAAATAAAAATTAATCCAATTATGACACCAAAAGAACACGATGCCATACCACGCCATGCCATGTCATGCCAACACTGATTCCAATTCCACTTCCACTTCCATTTCCAATTCCAACTTCAACTTCAACTAGTAGTGTGAGACTACATATATACTGTAATAATACAAATACCTATCGCTGAATCTGTATAGCAAAAACTTTGGAGTTATTTCAAGTGACAAAGCCTCAGGCCGATTCCACCCTTTACCACTGCAAATAACGTCGACTGGAGTTCCGCCGTGACAGGAATCAGGAGTAGAATCAGCAGTCAGGTCAGGATACCTGACCTCACTACGTATATACACCAACAATATTCCTATGACTCCCAGTGTATAATACCTACACGCAAGTTACAAGTGTCTTGGAGGAAGCGTGAATGAAAAATATTTTTATTTTCCTCATATTTTTTACCTCATATTTCCTATTCAGTGCAATATACATACTAGACTAGAGTAGGCGAAGCAACAATAATGACAATCACAATGACATGACAATAGCAGTGGCAATAGCAATGTCCATTTGTTTCCATTTTTCTTTGAGCAGCTCGTGAGTGTGACGTGACGGTGCGATGTGCAAGTGTCATGTGAGGTGTGAGTTTGTTTCTGTGCATGCTGCATGAGACTATGTGACTGTCACACTTGGCTTTGGTCGCACATACATGTAACATATACGTTTCCTCCAATAAGAAAAACAAAGGGGGACTTTCTTTCACGAATTCCTACGAATGCTCATAATAATATGTACCTCTCTAGGTATGTAGTAGTGTTTGTAACTGTAATTGTTTGCGTTACTATAACTTTCCCCTGCCTATATAACCTCCCTTCACTATAGACCACAGATGCTTGACTGGAAGACCGACGCTTGATAAAAGGAGAAGGTATTTATGAACTTGTGAAGTTGAGCTGTATTTACGCACGTACACTTTCGTCTCTGGGCTGCACTATTCTGTTGACTCCTGGTCCTGGTTTGGTCCTGGTGTCTGATGTGGGCTCGGTTTTGACAACCAAAATACCATCCCATACCGTTCCCTACCGCACCATCCCATACCACACTTACATAATTACATTACATTACCTACATTGCTTTGAATTGCATCTGGCATCACATCCTATTCCATACTCAACTTGCACTTGAACAGACCAAGTAGAAGGCAGTTATCTATGGATGGGTAGCGAGCAAGCGAGAGAAAGAGAGAGTAGAACTAAAGAGACTTTACCTACTAGACTAAATGCAGTAGAGTACAAATATGATATGATATACAATGCTAAAGTTGGTTTGGTTTGAGTCAAAG
>JAAXYX010002581.1:0-16971 GCA_036851915.1 Ptenothrix huangshanensis
GTTTTTAATAGTAATGCCTGTAAGGGCCCGGCAGTCGAAAAATCTGTAAATTTTTACCCTTATACCTGTAAAATTTTGCCCTTTTTTTTGAGCGTGTACAGTCAGTAAATTCAGGAAATTATCGGTCTGGTTATTAAACGTATACCACCAAAACATTATGAGCACATGCATGTAATTAAACTTGTTTTGAGTGATTTATTTAGCTTTCATTAATAACATTTACGCCGTAGCTTTTGATTGAAGAAAATAACAATAATATACTTACCTAGGTACATATGTATAATGCACGCCAGCAAATAAATGTGTCATACATCATAGCTTTATTGGCGATTAGCTGGTTTTACAAGTGGGCATTAATGATTAAAAAACAACTTAAATTATAGTAACAATAAGTTTCAAATAACAGAACAACGACGATCTATGTAATGACACCTACTGAAGTATTTTATACAGCGCTGGCACTTCTGAATCCAATCGCAACGAATGCTATCGTGAACAAGCATGAGTACATCTAGAGAAATAAGAAAGGGAGAAACCACTTATGAAATTGTATTGTAACAGGTAAGATTTGTTATAAGAAATATGAGAGTCTAGCACAATTCAATGATATAACTAATTACTTCGCCAACAAATGACGGAGAGATTTTAAAGAAGCCTCCGATGCAGAACCGCTTATCCATTATGTCATGCAGGAGAAAGGACAGCGAACGAGCATCAATTTTGGCCCATCGTCCGTCTTTCTGTATCCAACGATTTATATTTCTGGACTGGAAAATACCCAAAATTAATTATTAATTATGAGGCAAAATTCAAAGAGTTCATTCTATCTTTAAATTCTAGTTATGTCATGCCTTGAAGTTACATGACAATTGATTGAATAACAAACGAAAAAAAAAATATGTTTACCATGATTGAAATTCTGGATGCGAGATAGTAGGACACTATCAAACCGCCAACTTGGGTGGACATCATAAAACGATTGGGAAAACTGGTGCTTGTCAGCATATCAACGACATGTAGCGCATAAAATGCTGTGCAGTATGTACAGTACATGCAAATGCTAACCCCAAATACGGCACTTATCCTTTTCAACAAATCCTTGTACATGTCAAGGTACTCAAGCATTTTTGAAGTTGAAATCGACTCCACATCATGCTCGTTCTGTTGCTTCATCATGAAATTTTGCAGATTAGATGCTACATTATGAACGACGAATATTGTGGTCATCCCAAAGACATCGCACATGAAATAGCTCAAGAACCCAAACACATAAAAAACCAAGGCTGAAATTGCAAAGACTGGACTCCATGCCGAAGTTCTCCAGTACCATGAACATAACCATTTGAGAAAATTAAACTGCCTATCTCCCAGCTGTTCCACAGAGGTTTTGAAGGAATCCCAATTTAAACTTTCGATTTCCAACCCCCGCTCAATCATGTAAAAGAAAAATCCCGATGGAATCACGTAGATGAAGAAGTACAGGAAAATTAGTATTCTCCTCTAAAGATGGGTGGGAAACGTTTTGAAAATGTAAGAATATTATATCAGCATAATATGTATGTACATTCATAATTCGAGTACTAAAAATAGAATTACAAATACCCAGGCTGTAGCTGTAGAAGCCAAACCGGTCAACTTGCAATCGTTCATGAAATTGAGCAAATCGATAATACTTTGCGGCCTGAAGAACACCATGCTTTTCGTCCATAAGTCGAAACATAACAAGTTGAAATGGAACGAGAGATCAAAATAATGAAAAGGATCCTCCGACGATTGAATCAATGTGACAACTTCTAATAAATTTGCTCTCAACACATTTACAGTATTGAGATGCAAAAACGTGCTCAAAAGCTGAAATTAATTACACCTTGCTTTGACAAGACAACCAGCTAATTCTTTCATGAAATATAAGAAATCGTAATTCTATGTTTACCTTTTGTGAACGATTGTATTTGAGAAAGTATCGATGCTCATTGTGATCGTAGTCAAATCGAAATGGTAGTACAGCAAGATAGTAAAATATATTCAGTCCATAAATCCAGTGCTGGAACCACATGTTATTCTTCAATCTTCGTTCTCGCTCTTTCAATCTTTCATTATACATATGCCTTTGGTTTTGGTCGAAGCGATTTGTAACGAGGTGTACAATGTTCTCCATTTAAAGTTTTTGTTGGTCTCAGGATTACTTACTCGGTAACGAATTAAAATCTAATCTTATTGGACACAATATTACGTGGCCCACTAAATTGATTAATTTGTTTCCTCAGGCCTAGATCCCAGAAGCTGATTACGAGGTTTTTTAAGGCTATATAATTGACTAAAGTCTCTGTGGAGCTATAGATTTAACATTTAAATTATTAGGTTAGGTTAAATTTAAATAAAACTTTACCTAATGGTATCTGTGTTTACAAAATAGGAATTTCACTGAATTTGAATTCCAGTAATTTTTCCTGCTCCTGTCTTACATTTCGGGAAAAGTATTAGATTTTATGAATAGCATTTACTAGCTACATTATGTAAACCGAATAGGTACTTCTTTTTTCAATTTGCAATTTCTCCTTTCGTTTCGGGTAAGAATAAGTTACCGTGTCTGACTAGTGAGTGCAGCTACCAAATCCAGTGATTTTATCTTATATTTCTATTAGTAGGTACCTATCCTAATTTGTATGAATATGCATTCTGTTGCAATTAGTCTGCCAATGCCATGCATATATACCATACATGTTATTATATATTATGTACGATGTTTCTTCGGAGATTTTGTTGGGATTAACTGAATAAACCAGTTGTGTGCTAAAGTGCTCTACTAATTACACATTCATAAAACATAGCAAACATATAATGTAGTATTAAACCGCAAGGTAATAATACCGATATATCTAGCTATGCTATATAAATACCTATGCAGTTGTAGGAAATTCTGGTGACCAAAATACGCTTAATTACAAATGTGTGTCGGCAAAGTCAAAACGTATGTATCTCATTAGTGTGTTCCTTGCCTTATTGATCATTACTTTGGTTCCAGGAAGCACAATATCTTTGCTTGTAATTTGCATTAGAGGATTAGGAATTTTGTTGTTTTTTGTCCTGGGGTCTTGACCAATAAATTCACAATCAGCTCAGTTTAGTTCATGCGTAGGCATTAATAATCAATCGTTTTTATTTATCGTCTAGTTCATATCATTTGTTAAGTAGGTAAATACAAAGTTTTTAGTTTCTACATTAATGCAGTAATGCATTTCAAAAATGCGGAAATCAAAAATTCCTTTCAGCATATGATATTTTAGCATAATTATCTGAATATGTGAAACTGTACAAAAACTTGGTTGGTAATACTTTGACTGAAATGATGGCATAGCAAATTGCAATGTATTGGTTGAATCGTTTATTTCTGTAATCAGATTTCTTAGTTAGTATTAAAGTAGTGCATGACCACAAATGACAAAGGGTATTTATCAAATCATTAAAAACAGTTGTATAAACTAGAAACAAGACAATATTGACTAAGGTAAGAGCAACTAAAGGTTTATACGCAATTATATTTGTAGCGCTAACATCTTGGCTGTTTACGCCTTCATTAAGGGGATAAGTTGTTGAACAAATGGGAATCGACAAGAAGCGTTTATATTTATAATGATTTTCGAATCATACGCAGTAGTTTCGGTAGGTCTTGTATGTTGCCTAATAATTAACGAATCATGAAATTATGTTATTATAATTACAAATGCGCCATGTATGACACACACACATCACAGATACATGCCTTTATTGTATGCCATGTTGTCTGTTTGTAATTATTATACAAACAATGACTTTACTGTTGATGAGCAAAGGGTTCCCTGATTGTATTTCCAGTGGAAAACAGCAAACAACCCGAAATGCAAGAACTAAATTAACTAGCATGAAGAATACACCAAAACAAGTTTGCAATAATTTCATTCAGTAAATATTTTGTAACCTTCTAACAAAGCAAACAATAACATCTTGTGGTATCATCGAATTTTGAATGATACACTAGTACAACAGAACAAATTCAACCGTCTCACAGTAAGAAATGGTAATTAAGTGGCACTTTGGTGCTATCTCTTGGCTGTAAAAGCTGAAATTGGGGTTTTCATATACTTGAACCTGTACTGTTAAAAGTTTGCATATTTTTAGCAAGTACATAATTATAATTATTCTTATTTTATCTGAGCCATTTTTCCAATAACACAACAGTTAGCAGCAATCATTAACACAATTATTAAAGTCCTATATACGCACACACAACTTTAAGTTGAAAAAGAAAAAGTTTTATAATTTAGCATCACAAAAATGTTGAAGACTAAAACACTACATCTGGCTCCTCTGAAAGACATTGTATACAAAGGTGAGACTATTTTTCCTCAACTATTACGGCACGAGGAATAACAAAGCAATTCCATTTAACTAACTATACTAGTTTTTACTACACCAGTACACTGTGTTTTTCTGTAATTATATTTAATTATTGCAATATTTCACAAAACTAATTCCCCTAGGCAGTGATTCAATGGATCAAGCTGAAATTCCGTTGAACCTTATTTATGTTAAACCGAATCCAAAGAATGAAGTTTCAATGCAATCAAACCGTCGTTTGAACAATGACTACTTGAAAGAACGGGAAAGCAGATTGAAGGATAGTATGTGGTTTCAGCCTTGGATGTACGGGTTGAATTTAGCATACTACATGGGAGTTATGCCCTTTCGATTTGCCTACGATGATACTGAGCATCGGTATTACCTAAAATATAATCAACTTCAAAAGGTAATTATGTTTGATGAAATGGAACAAAAAAGAAAACGGTTATTAATGACGGTTCCCAAACTTTTTGTTAATAGTTAGAAGTATTCTTTTTAAGAAGTTCAGTAAGTAATTTAATCTCAAATCATGTCTTTAAAATTTACAGAGAATATGCATATTTTTACAACTATCATCCGTTAATGTCATGAGAGCAAATTTGGCTAGAGTTGTAGCGCTAATTAGAACATCAGAAGATCCTCTGATTTACTTCGATCTGTCACTTCATTTCAATGTAATAGTTTTCGGAGTCTGGTGCAAAATGTTGTTGCTTTTTAGAGCAAACACCATTGAGGATTTGGTTAATTTTATGAATGAGAGCAAACTGACGGCCATAGCTTCTAGAGCTACTACAAAGGTAAACTCATATTACGCATGCACATTATGGCGCTTAATTACACATACACACTTATTTAAATAATTGTAAGAGAAAACACGCGATTTAACGCGATACTATTAACTAACTTTTAACCACTTCAAATGTAAATTTTCTATTGTCATTATAATATCTAAACTTTATTACGTTCTATGTAGATAAGAATTTTGATTTTCGCCTTCTTCTTTGTCTACACTGTACCATCTGGTATGTGTTTGTACACAATTGAGTGGGACATGGACCCAGAAAAGCTGGACTGGGCTGCATGGAAAAAGTCCATTGAAGACATGGCAGATTCCCAGTTTAGTTTTCTTGAAAATTCAACTTGGAAAACGTCTGGAATAGTGTACCCATTAATTCTGGCGTATGCATTTACTTGTTGGACATTTGAACTTTTCGGGTGGTTTTTGGTGGATATTACTGGGATCGCGGCTATATTCATCATCTATAATGTGGCTTACGATTTTTTCGACTACTTGAAGCAGAAAGAGAAAGACCACAATGATAAAAAATCATTATCACAAATCTACATGTACATCGGTCAGTACAAGGAACTGATTAACAAAATCAATCAAGTGTTTGGAATCAACATTTGTATTTACTGTACGTATTGCACTGCATACTACTCCTTACATGTCGTGGATATGCTGGCAAGTACAAATTTACCCAATCGTTTCCTCATGTCAGTACAAGTTGGTGGGTTGGTGATATGCTATTATTTTGCATCGAGGATAGCGATTCTGGTAAGAGGAATAAGAAAATAGCGCTTCATTCTGCGTACACATTTTAATGCAATTGATGATCGGTACTTTATCCAGTTAATTATTCATATACAGTCCAGGAATATAAATCGATGGTTAAATAAAAAGCGAAGATGGACGCGAATGAATAAGCAACATTTGGAACTTTTGCAGTGGGACATGCGCATGGAGAGATTTTCAACTGGTTCCTTCTTCAAAATTACACCTTCATTTGTTGGAGAGGTAAGAAATTAACGGAGACACCGTTTACCAATTTCTTATTAAATAATTCCTTTTGCAATTACGATCCAAGGGTATTATTTGAATCCCGAAAACCACAAAGTACTACAAACAGTATTTATGTTTTTCAGATGTACTCCACTTTGATTACGATCGCCGTCGTTGCGATGGGATTCAGAAAGACGTATGGCTTCTAGCTCGATCTGGAAATTCGACTCTATGCCGTAATTTATTATATTACATGTAAATGACGAAGAAACTATTACAAAGCAGTATAGCAATAAACTGGCTGAAAATCCTACTGAACTGTATGCATGGTAAACAGTTGCTAACAACTTTAAGTTGTAGAAAGCAAGTTCAACAAATATGTAGATGCTTTCAATAAGCATTGGCACAGAATTTTTCAATAAGTATTTTAATCGTATTTATTTTCACAGCACTTAATTGAGATCATTAACAATACACTAAATTGGGCACTAATAAAAGCATAAAAGAATAAAATCTAATAAATATGTACTAGAGATATTGAGCAATAATTTTCTTTACTCACTTGAAAAGCATTGTTCCCAAAAAAAATAAAAAGTCAAACCGTTAATATCTTTCATTTTGCTTCCTCATCAGAACTGCCGTGTGACAACTCACTGCAAAAAACTAACGGTTTTTAATACTTTTTAATACTGAAAGTAATACAATTAAGTCTGAATAACAACAAAACTACAAGATTAAGTGTCTAGCTACAAAATAAAAGTGCATCCAACCCGTCCAATTAAAACCCCCAAAAACACAACAGACATTATTTTAGGTTCACTCTACTCTGCCAGTTGAATCCCATAAGTTCACAATATCCAGCTGGATATATCTCACTTTCCTCAACATCCATCCATTGAAAATTATGTTCGATTGTAGTATTCCAGCCGTCAAAATGTAAGTAAAGCAAATGTCCAGCGATTTTGTAAACAGTAGCAGGACCAATATAAGCTGAAGTGGATACCTCAATAGCTTCGAGCTTGTGACCCACTTTAAACTTATTGGGCTTACGCTGGAAAAAAATATAGAGTCAATATAATAATTATTGTTTAAATTCATTCTAATTGAGTTACAACGAACAAAAGTGCCTGCAAAAAATGAATAAGAACAATGTGCAACTAAAAATTTCTGAACTTACTGGAGGGAGAAGGTCCAACTTCAAACACTCATTAGTCTCATTCGTTTCAACTTTAGCCAGATATTGATTCACAGCAAATTCCACCGGAATATTGTGTGACTTCCCAAATCCAACGGGAAGGACGAATGGACTTGTAATATGATATACGAAATAAACGCTTTTAAGCATATCTTCATCTAGGGTTTGAACCATGAAGTAACCATACTTGAGAACTTCGACAATTTTAGCACCAACGATTTTGTTCGTGTAATATGGGTGCCTTGTCTCCAACCTCATTCCTACCTCGATTTTAATTTGATCTTCCGGCCAAGATGGAAATGACTCTGGTGGAAGCGCGTGACCATGGTAAGATGGATTGATTCCATTCAATTGAACTCCAACGGTATGACTCCACATGAATTTTCGCAAGCTTCCAGTTTTCCAATGGAACCAAAAGCCATCTTCATAGTCATCATCATCTTCAGGATCTTCATCTTCATTATATTCAACATTTATTCGATTGCCAACAATTGCTGAAATTCGAGCAAGTCTATTCTGATGCAAACTAACGAGATCCAAAGCCTCATATTTCCCCGTTGTCTTCCAAGTGTTTTCCACAACATCAAATTCTTTTCTAAGAATGCTTTCATGGTCATCTGCAATTGTATGATGAGACTTACTATAGAAATCAGCCAATTTTGCTGCGAGATGGACTTTCTTCGAGACCACTGAAAAAACAATTAAAATATACGTAAAAATCAATTTACCCAATAACGACTTGAACCCTTTAAGCCTATAATCAAACGATCCAGATCACATTCTTGAACCATAGTTTCATTCAATAAGGATTCCATAAGACAAGCGGTTATTTTGCACATTATAGTAACTTTATTACCCGGACCAGGACGCAATTCCTTCTCATTTTTGGAGCACCAGCCAAGTGGTTTCGGAACCTTAGAACAAAAACTGATCCAAACCAAGTAATTCTTCCCTGTTTCTCCCTTTTTGGAATCCTCTTCGAAGGTTTCAAATTGAACTAAACCTTTATAGCCTACTCATTAGTTTCAAAAACCATAATCGAGACATTTTTAAAATACACTTTGAATTTTAAATTGTAACACAGATAGCTGTCGAAAAGGATTTTGTACCCAGGTACCATCAGGTAGTACCTACCAAGCTATTTAAATAATGAGATCATGAAACAGAACAATAGCCTACCGGCAAAATGAACAATACGTCCAATCCAGAAAACATCAAATTTTTTGACAAATGGATTCCGAAGTTCGATGTACATATTTGGGACGGCTAAGTCAGCCCAAATATCTACGAAAGGCGTCTACAGTTTATAAGAAAAATTAGCTTCAATTAAAGGTATAGATAGCCAAATTAGTAAGCATTTGAATACTAAGAAGTAAGAAAAGTCCTAAACGTAATACTTGTGAGAGCATGACATACATTATGAAAATAAGTGACAGGAGGAACACGCTCTAAATTCTCCGGACAAGATAAGAATTCGTCCCAGTCCATATCTCGTCCACATGGCCTGACGTAACATCGCGGGGGTGGGTTTTCTATTTCCGAACACTCTTTGGTAGTTTTGATACCCATCATTTTCTCATGAATTTTCACGATTATCTTCGGTGCTGCCATTGATCCTGTCCACGTTGACCACCGCTCTCTGATTTTTTCCAACATTAAATCATCCACTTTGAGTGTTTCTGGCTTTGGTTGCCCTTTCCGAGGTTTCTCCTTTTTCACAATTCCATTTATACTGTTCAGTCTCTGATTTATCAATTGCTTCATTACGTGAGACGCTTCTCGCAGAGTAGGCTCTTTTCGGGACTCCTTGGGTCTCCCATCCTTCTTTTTCTGGTTGGTGTAGAGTACTTGGTGCTGAAGATAGCCCCTTCGCACCTGTTTATACAACAGTGCATCCTCATTGAGTTGATCAAGCTTTGTGGACGCTCGCAAATTATAAAACGAGTTACTATCATCCAGCTTCAGCTTTAACTTCAATGAATTTTGCTGGTTGGACTCGAAATTTTCTTGGGATAGAGGGAGAGTGAAATCTGAGTTAGTAACTACTCCACTGGCGACAACATGAGGCGACTGCAACTTCTCTGATGCCTATTATTTTACAAAACATTTTTTAAGTAACCACAACTAACAACCAAACTAAAAGCTCATAAAATGAAAAAGTAGGTGGTAATAATGGCAATGGAAATGATAACTGAAAAACCTACGTACATACAACTATTTATTGTACAGCCTGATATGAATTCATAAAGGATTCACCAAACAATATAAAAAATAGTGTAAAACGGTGTGATGAGCAAAGCCCAATAGTACAGAAAATTATTACCTTCTGTAATAAATTGAGTAGAATTAAATGTGTCAAAATATCCAACATAAAATCACAAGTCTACTAATAATAAAAGGTCGATTGTGATTGTAGATCACATCAAAGTCATAACAAGTTAAACACATGACAGAACAGACGCACATAATTACAATATAATTACTTACTTCTTCCTCCTCCGCTGACAAATTAACCTCCAGTGTTTCCATCTGAGCCAATCTTTTTTTGATTTTCTCTGCTTTAACAAATTTGACCAAATCATCGTCTTCCGTGTCAGAACTAAGGGTATGTTCTGATTTCTTTCTTTTTTTCACCCTCGCCTTATTTCTCAATTTCTCCGTACTGGCCGCTTCATGGTCCTGAAACTTTGAAACGTGGGCTTTCCTTTGGGTTTTCTTAAAAAGTTCAGCCATAACTGATAATGAGACTGTCAAGTGTCAAGCGAAAGGTAATATTCACCATTTACTCTGTAAATCATAAATTGAAAGAATTAAAAATTAGATTTTGTAAATGAGTATAATGGTAGGTTGTAGGTAACTAAATTAGTACGACGAATGACTTTATGTCAATGCAAGTGTGTTTAACTCACGGATTTCGGAAAAAGCAAACAAAGCAACAGACCGATCACAAGATAATAAATAGCATAAATCCTTCTATGGGCTTTTCGCTTTGTGCCCGAAGGGTAGAAAAATTATATTCACAAAACAAAACAAAGTAACAGTTAATAATTTTGTAAGTTTAAGTGATATTGATAATTACCGATATTAAATTGGGTAATAACTGCAACGGCTCTGTTTCCATGAATGACAAAATGATGAATGACGAACTGACGAACTACGAAAAATTCACTGCCGAAGACATGACACCGGATGCTACCAAAATTCGACGACCATTAGACTGCGATAACGGCATCTCGAAACTGTAGCGAAAAGTAGAAGTGAATGAAAGCAAACAAACACACATTATTGGTGATATCCGATTAACATGTGGCGTGTGGGCATGCATGTGGGCTTGTGAGCGTGTGGTCCAACCAATTTACAAAAATCCAACGAATCCCGCTAGGATATCCGACCGTACTGAAACTTGCCGTCTCTTCTATTGTTATTTCCTAGGGATTCAAATCTATGCTGTTCATTAATAGCATCAATGGTGTTAGTCTTGTCTTAACAATGTCCACTAACGATAAGTAGAGCATTATTACTTACGACGGAAATAATTAACCCATTTATCATTTATTGTTTAAATAATTAATAATAGAAGCAGTTTATTCCAATATTTTGGCTTGTCCCAGTTTGCTACCGGTGCGTTGTGTAAAAAGGTAACTGAATTTACAGTTTAATTTAAAGCTTCACCCTTGCCCTTGCCTTGCATTTATTACTAAACATCGCAGGCGAAAATACGTCGTATTACGTCGTATGATTCAAAATGGAGGCATTAATTCATTATTCATAATGACTGCGAACTGTGATTTTGTAATGTAAACGAAACATCTTAGACATATATCGTCGGTTAAGACGTGACAACTTAAGAGCCAAAATGAGGCAAGCTAAAATCGCTAAAATCAAATGAGGCATGTCACGACTGAATTCTTTGATGCAAAGCGCCTCATTTTACTTTTAGAAATTTGTGGAAGTACCTCATTTTGGATAATTATCAATTATAATTATTAGGTAGGTACCTAATAATTAAACTTTTTTAACCATCCCAGATTTTGTTGGATAAATAATTTTTCAAATGGTTTTACCAATTTGGATTTTGCGAATCTGTCCGCAAATCCTAAATAATATAATTATTTATGCCTCTTTACATATTCAAGAAATGGCGGAGCCACGATCTTTCGAAGGAACACCCGGATCTTCATCTTCATTAACATCATCAACAGCATCAACAAGAAGACAGATTAGCAGTTCACCGAATCCAGTGCCACGGGTTGCTGCGACATCCCGACCTTCAAGGCCTAGGCATCGAGGTGAGGTGGAATTACCGCTGTCGTCATCATCTTCATTGCAGTCTGACAGTCCAAGTTAGTTAATAGAAATTCCTGATTTTTTTTAAATTTTTAGTGCTCTTTTTACTATCTTTTATTAGCTATTGTGTTTTTGTTTTATTAGTCGATTACTGATGAATAAATTAAAGATAAAGTTAAGTATTTTAAAAAGTAAAGTAATTTTTTATTTGACGTAGAGTCACTAGATAATGATGTCGGAGGCCGCAGCACACGCAGAAGTAATGAAGCGATTAATAAGGCTAAGTACATTTCCGATGTTGCGAAAATCCAGCGGAGAATGCAAAAGGGAGGATGATAATACTACTGTGTTTAATTCGAGAAAATTATTCCGACTCAGTTAAAAGCATGTGGTAATAGATTTTTGTAAGTACAATTACTCCAATAAAATCTAATTGAAAACTGTTCTAAAATTTTCCCAACTTTATTGCTTCGCAAAGTATCTTAGCATTGATACAACGTTTGTAAGTTCATTATTAATGTCTTTATTTTCGCCTGAGCACTAAACAAGATTGCACTTGAAGACTCAAGACTACCACTAAAGGCACTGAAGGAAGCGGCTACCTCATGTTTATCCAATGGAATGCTTTCATAATTGATTTTCGAAAGATAGAAAGTGGAAAGATCCCACGAGCCTTTCCTGTATGTAATTATGTGTGATGTGATGACATTATATGAATTTCAACTTTGGAATTTACATATTCTGATTATGTAGTAGTTTACTTGAAAAATACTAATCTAACACAGGTACCAATTAGAATATACAAAATACCTGTTATTAACAATTTTTCACGACAGCATGTGTGCTGTTGAATGTATAGCGGTGACCAGTCAGTGCAGTGGTCAGTGATATTACATTGACGACGACACAGCATTCAATTCATGTGTGTGGTATGAATGGCATGAAAGGCATCCACATCCACTTCCACCCAACTTGCTTCACCTTTGGTTTTGTTTGGTAGTCTAGTCATTGCCGTCGATGTCGATGAGATGAACACTTCCACTTGACCGGTACCTACATATAATACAGCACACAACACAACACAGCACAACAATGTGGTATGCTATGCAAGCCTTCGAGTCTCAGCAGGACTACTTTCATTTTCCAGTTTTTTGTTGCCAATCAAATAGAAACCTCATTATGAAGATTACTAGAAATCTACGTCAGGTTCAAGTTTGATGCAAATGTGTCTGTGGTGCAGATTATTATTGTATTACACTCAAGTATTCTTCAGTCAGTGCGTGGCGACCGTTGAGCGATTGCAGATACCATAAGCGCAAGTAAAGTCGTTCAAATTCCCAGATCAGCAAAAACCCTAGAATTCTCATCGTCCGTTCCTGGATAATAATAAGTAAAGTGTGCTAAAAGCCAGTGCTAAGAGTTAAGCGTCAGCAGCTATAGTAAAAGGTCAGGGGTTGTTCTGTGTTTTTTTGAGGTAAGAGTTTGTGCTTTTATAGCTCCATTTGTTAACCCCCGACTTGGTAATTCCTCAAGTACCTTTCATGGAAACTGAATAATGGAAGTAGCAATCATTGCGAATATATTGATCATAAGCTGTTGTCGTTCCTGTTTTTGCTTCCAGTCTTTCGGCTTCTACTGGCCTAATGGCTTAGACAGCTTACATCGTCACCTAAGTTGACCAGCCTTTTCATTTTCTGTTTTTCTTGCTTCTGCAATGAAGACTAGTGCCAAGAGAGATTCCAATAGAAATACGTAAATACATGTGCATCTGTTATCTATGCTACTCATTCAGCATTCAGTGCATTCATACAGTGTTGGTCATCTGTAGTTGATTCATTTCTACAATTCGATACAAAAATTACAAAGATTGTTCACACCTTTTGAAATTTTATTTTGTGACTTTCGTGTTAGTTGTTTAGAATTTGGTGTTGGTTAGTATCCTGTTGCGTCTCGCTGGTCGTTGGTTCGTTGTTCTTCAGTGGTGCTTTGTTATAATAAAATCAATTATTGTACAAGTGTGTGTGTAATAGTATATAATATTTGGTGATAATGGCTCCTGTATACTCATTTGGATTATCTGCTGTACATGCATTTGTGAGACGACCGATATCTCCTTTTGTGCTTTCTCTCATTACTCATTTGTCACCCGTTGCCCTCCCAACTTTCGCTTTGATAGCGGCCACGTATACCTACATGCACCAGGCCGGTGATATGGTCGACGCTTTTAAAGATCCCAATTTTTCCAATCCTTTACATTACGAAGTTTATGACTTTATCGTGGGTGAGTCATTCGTTTTCAAAACTCAATATAGGTAATAGGTAGTAATAACAAATAAACGTAATATATAATGTTGGTGTTGGCGCTATAATGTATATCGTTTCATTATTTTTCCGTCATTTAAAATGTGAAACGTAGAATTTCAAAATTTTTATGTCAATTATCTACATAAAACATTTCACACGGACCTCTGGTTATTTTGTTTCCACAGTATAGCAAATAATGTATGTGTGTATGTATAGTAAATTTTTCATTATTGACTAATTTGTTGCTATTTTAACAAATTGTACGCTAAATTCATACCCATTTAGTTAGTTTATTCACTATGCCCATACAACTCTTATACATCTTTTACAGAAACAAATTTCATAATTTTAGGATTAAAATGGTGAATCTAAATTACCATCTTAGTAAGGTAATCTTATCCTTGCGTTGGAAATTCATGTATATTTAATTAATTACAAATTAAAAAGTGTAATAACATTTTTCTATTACATCAAATATATTGTAAAGGAATTGTTGCAGTCTTACTTCCACTGCTAAATTAATTAATTAATTACAGAAAATAGTTCAAAGCCATGTGTCATGTGTTTAGAGCTACTGTGGTTTCTCTCTCACCTAGTTTAAATTGTTATGCACTTGCACCTTGCAGTTGGTGGTGGTTCAGCAGGTGCTGTTGTGGCCAACAGATTATCAAAAAACAATCGTGTTATTTTGCTTGAAGCCGGTGGCAATCCCCATCCGCTTTCGTATATACCGGCAGCAGTGCCGGTTTTAATTAGTGAACCTACAGTTGACTGGCAGTATAGCGTCGTACCTCAAAAGCGTGCTTCATTTGGAGTTCGCAATAATGTAAGTGATTTTTTTGTATTCCAGACTTTCGTCATTTTTAACTAAAAACATGCATCTTCGAACTTTCATTTTTGGTATTCGGAATACTAGGAAAGTCGTATTAATAGTGAGTGAAATTTTTTTAGGCAACTCTATTACCGCGGGGCAAGTCTTTGGGTGGCAGCAGCATTCTCAATGCGATGATATACATGCGAGGAAATCCAAAAGACTTTGATCAATGGGCAAATATCACGGGGGATGACGATTGGAAATACGAAAACTTGCTTCCTTTTTTCAGAAAAATGGAAACATATAAGGGAAGATTTAAGCATGGTAATGACAAGCATACGAATTAAGGAAAGTAAAATAAATATAATTATGCTTACGCACATACAGAAAAACCTGTTTCTTGGAATTATTCTGAAAACTCATCATTTTTGGCGATAGTATGCTGGTACCCTTCAATGAGTTCTTTGCATAGGGTTACATTATTTGTACTAGAAACTATGTAATTTTAGTGAATACCAACTTCTTATTTATGATAAAATCATTATTTAAAACAAAATTGTAGTATAATACTAATAGTTATTGTAAAAGTAATCGTATTTATGCATTTTTAATCGCAGGATCCCTTCACGGAACAGATGGTCCGATTCATGTGGAAACGCAAACTTCTAGCCCGGGATTACGGGAGTGGTTAAAAGCTGGAAAGGAAATGGGTTATCCGATAAAAGACTTGAACGGATATCAAATAGAAGGTTGGTCATAATTATTAATTCTCATTCTTTAATAACTTGCTTCACAGGAAGTTATATTATTGTAAAAGATAATATGTGGACAATTACATTTATGCTATACCTTTCATGTTTCAGCTTTCGGCCCAACTGAAGCAACGCTGTATAAAGGATCAAGATCTGACACTTTCAGGAGATATTTGAAGCACATTCAGAATAGAACCAGTCTAACCATTTCAAGATTTTCTCATGTCATAAAGGTAACATTTTCCTTAAATCACCATTGATGAGGCAATACCAGAACAAGACCATCGTAAATTATTTGATTTTTTTCTTAAAAGTAAAAGCAGCTATGAACATCTATCTGATGTGTTATGACTAATGTATGCAAATGGTGTATTGTTGCACCTGTAAAAAATGTTGTTCATACTAGTTTTTGCATTGCCATAATTGACAATTTATGTACATGTTATATCACAAGCCAATTGAGATCTCGAGAGAAATGTTGATGGCGTCGAGGTGTCTCGTGTACTTAAAAACATTAAACGGCAAAAAAGTGGTTACAAATTATTGTGTATAATGACATTGTTACAAAGATTATAACTGCACATCTTTCTATTGTTTGTTGTACTACAGGTCCATTTAGATCTCCAGAAGAATGCCTACGGCGTCACTTACATTCGACACGGTATCAAAAAATTTGTGCGTGCGAATAAAGAAATTATCATAAGTGGTGGTGCCATCAATTCGCCACACTTACTGATGTTATCTGGAATTGGACCGAAAAGACATTTGAACTCTAAAGGGGTATAATTGCGCATTATTTATTGTTTTATTCAGATCCCGTTTTTGCGAAAACGTTATTACATAATTACGTTTTTTTCAAACGTTCCCTGCAGATCAAATGTCGCGTCAACTTACCAGTTGGACAAAATCTGCAGGATCACCCCATGACATTTCTTGGACCCATTACTGTTAATGAAAGTATCTCGCTGAAGGCCGATCGTGATCTTACAATGGCAACCGGATTAGACTTTTTATTCGACCGCAAAGGTAATTACAGTGATTTTTTACTAGCTCTTTAATGTGCAAAAAATTTCATCTTTTTTCCCCGGTAAATTAAAGACGATTGATTTGTAAGGTATGCGAGAGGTGCGAGCTAACGATGATATCGAATTCCGAAGCGGTAGTAGAACTTGGTTTAGTGCAATTAATTAATTAATTATAATTACATTGTTACAAGGTTCCACATTGGAATTGAAAATAAATTGTGTAAATAGAGCGGGAGTATTTCAATAACAAGTGCGTTTTGAAAACGTAATGGACAACTACTACATAAACTAGAGACCAGGTTAAGTATCAACTGGGAAGAGTTTCTGGCTGATGAGTGGTTAAAAACAAACGTTGAATTAAAGTATTTATTGGTTTGCTTTTAAACGAGTAAGTTGTCTAGAAATCAGTCCAGAAATTAACACCAAGATAT
>JAAXYX010002582.1:0-16969 GCA_036851915.1 Ptenothrix huangshanensis
AAATATGAAAATATAAAATTTCATGCGTTAAATAACCGAGGACTGATTGGCTAAGGGTCATGCTGTCAGGGTGGCTTATTTCTACAGTATCTATTTGATTTTGGTTAGTATAATGGTATTTGAATAATCGATGGTTGGTAAATATATCTTTCACATGTATATAACTATTACACTGGACTCACTGGAGTTTGGAGGACCAGCAGCTATTGTCGCCGTGTAGTATATGTAAGAAAGTAAATAGAGTAAAAGTGCATGCTGCCGTAAACTGGAGTGTATAGCTGTATATTCGTGTGAAAAAGGCCTCGCTTCGTTTCCTCTCATTTCCAGAGTTTCATCCTTTCTGTAGTATGACATGCTAGGACAGAAAGGAAGTCTGAGGAAGAGCTTTTTGGCAAAAGGGGTTAAGTCCAGTCGAGGTAATTTTACAGGAGTACCTAACAAATGTATGAAAAGGTACTTGCTTGTAAAGGCATGACATGATGGAGTACACACACAATCATTAAAGTCTGGGGCAACACTAAATACTCCAAATAAGTTTCAGTCGACACCACTTAAAATTACAATAAACTATTTTCCTCATGGCTGAATTTGTTTAATTTGACATATTATGCAGTCTTTTTCGTTGATTGTTAAGAGTAAAACATTTTTTGCTAATAGTTCAGATTTATTATTTTTTTTTAGATTTGGTATTTTTGATTTTATTTCAAATAGATATATTCAGCTTTGACATTTAATACTTATTTTTCTTCTGTAGTTCATAGTGCTCAAGTTCACTGAATAATCTCATTTTGGCAAAAAAGGACTTTTTGTACTCTTTTGCTTTGAAGCTCTTCATATTACTTACGTGGATGCATGTATAAAGATATCTTATGCACGTACTTATGCATGTCTTGTAGCAACGCATGTAGGGGATAAATATTTCTACCCCATTGCGTGCAGTTGATGATATAATATATTTTATGACAAGAAATTGTGGTAAGTTAAGTTCGTTGTCAGGAGCAAAAATGGAGAGAAGAGAGGCTGACAGTGACTGTGGAGGTGGGTAACGTAATATGATTAGGTGGAAGGAGCTAATTAATTGAGTCGACGAAGGGGAATGAGAATTGAGCTTACTAACGAGGAAACGGAACAACTTTAATCGGATATTATTGAGGTCAAAGGAAAAGGCTTTTAGTAAGAATGAAGAAATTATCGGCATCAGAGGCAGACTCATTCTCGGATTTATATTTATATTTTCTGCCGTTGGTTGACGTATGCGGTGTACATATGTACCTATCTAGCCCTAGGTTGGCTTGCAATGACATGGTATTTTGGGTTTGACGTGGTTTGGTACGCTGTACATTGACTTGTACTTGTGGCAACAGAACCTGCTCGGTGTAGTGTTATACATCGTGGATCTGATTGTGAGTGCGAAACTCTACCAGCTCTGTTTTCTATTTTCCACATCATCCAAAGGTACAATGCTGTAACTGTTAGTGAGTAAATATACGCACAAAGTATTCGATGCACGTTATTGCTTTTATTTATTCATACGTTGCGTTTGTTATATTTGATAGATTTGTGGGTATGTGCATTTAAGTACTTTGAGTATGGACTTCAACTTTAAGCCTTCTTTTCGCTCCTGCATGCATGCATATGCTTTGGTCTACCTGTCTGTCTGTCGTCACGGCTCTGACTTTGTCAGTTCTTTTGCTCTGTGATCATATCATGATGATGTTGGCATTGCATTGTGTTGCTGCTATTGCTATAAGGGATGTGGGTTCGGATAAAGTTCGACGCTAGTATGTAAGTCTCCTGACCTGTGTGCATGCACTCGACTTTTCACATACCACGTAGATAATTAGGTATGTACCTACATGGAAGGAGCGTTGAAAGGGATGGGACTTCTGATTGCAGAATGTACGAATACAAACTAACTTCTTGGTTTTACCTGTCTGTCTGGAAACCCAAGTAAGCCGCTTACCAAATTGAAGCACATTAACTTTTATACTGTACCACTAATCGTAACGTAAGTAAAATAAGATTGTGCACACAAGGCATTAGATACATACTAATATGTTACTTACTCACTGAGATCCTACGTCAGTGAGTGCTAACGCTACCGAATGCAATGCTCAAATAACCTTTAGTACCTACATAGTTAAGTCTGAAGCTATGTACGTGGAGACAAAGCCGGGTTGGTTTGAGACAGTTGGTCTAGTCAGTTCGTAATCATGATGTATGGCATATCTAATAACTAATACCTTAGCGCACACCCTGCCATCCACATCTCTGTGGCATTCAAAACAAATTGAAGTTCAGATAGAATAATTTTGTCAGATGCATGTATGCACACAGCACGATGCGCAAGCATCGTGGTGGGATTGGGATTGGGAATTGGACAGAATTTGAAATATTCACGAGCATTTTGCCATGTCAAATGTATTATATAAATTGTAATAAATTCCCTGCGTTGGTAATCGCTAATGCTGTGTTAACTATTACCTATTTGTATTTTGACGTGGGGCAATTGGACATGTCTGTTGACTTAAAAATTTGTGCTGCAAAAATGGTAAAGGATGTTTGGCTTGGAAGTTACGAGTCAAAATCGTAAGTAGTTGTAGAGTGATGCTGATGATTGTATAGTATCGGCAGGGTTGTATCGAGTAATTGTGTAATTGCCGTGTGGGGTAAATAGACTGAAAACAAGGAAAGGGATTTTTTTTCGAAACAGGTAGTAGCTGTGGATAGTGGAATTCGTAATCGAAATTGGAATGAAAAGGCCTACAATGTAATGTCATGTGCATGGATGTATGTAGGCAATTATTTATGCATTACTACTGCTGCTACTGGTACTGGTATCTACTGTACTGTACATGTATAATGGTGAGTTGACTATATACCCAGAGCGAGTGGTGTAGACACTGCAGACACCGACACGTACTATGCAGAGAAGATGATAGAGTGGCCAGAGCGAAAGCCAAATCCAAACACGCGACATACATAGTATCGTATGTCTATCCATGTGTTTTAGCCTTTTGCTATTCCCTATTTCCTTTTAAATGGAGTGGAGCTTCTGTGTCTGTGTCTGACAGAAGAATCTGATGATGATAGTTAATATTATTTATTATAGAGTGGCTGAGCCAAAGTAGTACCAGCATAGAGAACCGATGATAGGGAATGATGGTAAAATATGCAAATATAAAGTATCAACTCTGTTTGCAATAACATCTTAGAAATGTACGAGGCTGGAAAGGTCTTAATGAAGCATGCAGAGGATAAAATGAAGTGAGAAAATTTCTCGTCTCTCCACTTTCATCTCACTCGGGTTGCTGGCTGGTTCGATGGTTGGCTGGTTGACTGGATGGTTGTTCCTGTTTTTGCTCGTGTTCTTAAGGTGGTGGTGGTAGTGGTGAAGGTTGTTGGTGGCGACTGCGAAGGTCCGCTGCATACCCGGTCGCTACATATAATTATACATAGTGTGACTTGTGAATTCTTCATTATACTTGGGGTCATAATTTCTACCTGTACCTAAAATGTATTTAATGTCAGGGCTGGATTGCTTTATGAAATAAACAAGAAACCTGCACGTTCAAGATGTGGAGCCGGGTGTACATGCACGTATAATCAGGATATACATGTGACACGTATCTATTCCGTGTTTTATTATGATCAGTGTATAGTGGTTGTCTAGTGAATATGTATGGTGAGAGAGAGCGGGAGGGCAAGCGAGTGGAAGGGAAGGTGGGAAGATTGAATGCTAGACTGTCGTCAGATATAAGAATTGGTCGTTGTGCTCCTCAGAGTCATTTTTAATAATGGAGATACATAAGACGCTAGATTACCACACCTTGAACTACATACGGAAATGGAACTAGAGAATGGATGGGATACATTTTATGTCCACCAAGACTAAGTAAGAGTGCAGAGAGGAGACAAATTTGTTTCGTTCCGTTATCCCCAAATTTCTTGAGAATGAGAGCGATGATTCAACATGTAAATCATTCAGTAGCTTATCGTTAGATTATATTTTGCTGTTGCAGGTTGCATCATCACTTGCATTAGTATCTGCAGTGCCAAGAAAGGATTAGATTTATTCTTTATTATACTATCAGGTTTGAAGAAGGTTTCCGCTCAACTTTATCCAGAAACTAGATCCAGTCCCCTTGTCCCATATCCTAGTATTCTTCACGGACGAGGAGGATGAGGGCGCACATTGGCAATTGCGATGATTGTGCTTTGTATGCGAGTTGAATCACTGGAAATGTAGTCTGTACGGTTTCTTTGTTGAGAGAGCACATGGATATATACTCTATACCTGTATTGACCTGTACAAGTATGTAGTAGGGAATAATCATATAACGTATCTTTATTCATAGACTCCGAGATTGAGATTAATCTCGTCGCTTGTAGAACGCGGGCGTTCCCGCATCTTTGCTCTTGCTCCAAATTCCCACAGATCGCATACATTTCGTTCATCATACACATCTACCCACCCAATAATTAAAAATGATTGTAATATTATGCTTGTTTCCATGCGGTGGAGTGTAGTTTCCGGACTAACACTTGACGTAGTCTACCTTTCCTTCATTTGGGATTTCGTTTGGTTTGCCTGCTAATGTCTGGTTTTAAATTACTATTCCTATTGCACTCTGATGCTCACTCAGTCAGCGGAAAATTATAATTTTGAATTTGCGATAAAGATATTGCTTATTACTCTGCTTGCAACGCAGTCAAGGAGAAATCTTGTAGATTCTTTCCTCGAAGCATTGAATCGATGCGTGTCTTTATTATTACTCTAACGTTCGCATTTCAAACCCAAGGATGTACATTTTAAACTTTGAGGGAGTTGTGTAGAATATGTTTCGTATAGTGTTCAAGCATTCACTAATGACGGCGGTGGTGTTGATTCAGGTTTCTTTGCCCGAAAACCTGCTCCAGGTCGAAATGGAAGTGGAAGTGTACATACGCACTCCTTCATTTTCGTTGCTATGTTTTCTTAGTTTTTATTTAGTTCTTTAATTCGCATGAATAAGTTATTTAATTTTGGACGAACAAATTTGAAATGCTCGTGCAATTTTTTTCCACGTGCATGACTTCATTCATTTACTACAGTGTGCACGTGTGTAGGAGAAACTGTGTAGTAGGAGTGTGCCAGGCGTGAGTATCTTACCGTAAAGCCTCTAATTATAGTCACCATTCCAAGTATTGCCTCTTCTCCCCGGCCGTCTTTAAAGGCCGGCTATCTTTCAAGGCCAGCCAAATGTTTTTAATTTATTTAAATCACTTTTTTCCCTTCTTCGCTAGCCAACGATAGGGCACGATCATTATATACTGACTAAATATTTGCCACCAGTTATATTTAGAGGCCGGCTATCTTTATGCTTATGATTTTCCCGGCTACCTTTAGATGCAGGTCCTGTAATTAGAGGTTTTACGGTATGTTGTAAATTAGAAACCCTTAAAAAAGTTTACAATGGGGTACAGTACAAATAATTTTGGGGATGCTAACATTTCCCTGACAATGTAGTCTTTCGTTTGCATTGAAATATACGCTTATTTAAAAAATTTACCCGGGACACCGACCGCATTAGCTGGTTCCAGAGCAAAGGAATTGAGATGGGATGGAAGGTAGACACTACTCTAGTCTGGTCTAGTTAGCTGAACATTCACGTATAATGACTAACAAGTTGGGCAGAATGGAAAACTGTTACTTACAGTTGACGTACTGATGATGTACCGTTGGACTGAGCTGAGTGTGTTACAGTATGCAAGGTTTCAGTTTAACTTTGTTCACTGCTGACTTTATCACAATTTGTCATAATGTGATGGTATTTTGGTTGTTAGGATCGTATCATTATGGATGAGGAAAATGGGGATGTATTGTACCTTTGAATCGACATGCAAAAATATTTGGATAGGCTCGTCGCTTAACAATACAACTGTCTGTAGGTTCAACTTGGGACGGAAGGGGTTTGGAGGAGTATCTGATAGGGCAGCGTACATAATTCCTTGCCTTACCTCGTAGAGATAGTTTGCGAAGATTGTTCAGTTGAACGAGAGACATTTCATTCTCAAATTGATTCGATCCATCGTCTTCTTTCTTTGGTACATACCAAAAGGGATGACTAGACTTCTCTGACATGTTCGAATAACAAAAAAAAAGTATGCCGCTGTGTTCAGCTTTCAGTTGCGTCCAACTAAATGTACGGCATCATCATCCTGGCACATATTTGTGCATGCATACACATGCATGCGTTGGAACACCAATAGTTGTACACACACAGGTCTTCGTCGTATCGTATTAGAAAAAATTGCAAACTTGGTATAGCCTCAAAGAGAGAGAGAGAGAGAGAGAGAGAGAGAGAGCAAGTGAGGGATGTGTAAAGTATATGAAGACATTTTGGCAAGATTTTTTCACTCGTCCCTTCTTACTTTTTTTTGCTCTGTATAGTGACTGTCTGTGTACATGTACCTGGTGCGTCTGTGTCTGTACAGGGAGTGCATAACGTATGAGAAATGAATTGCATTGATCGTGAGCTGGAATGATGGAGACGGTTGAGTACCGTGGTTCATAAACTGATGTATTTGAATTGTTCGTACAAAAGTATATCACCCGATTCCAAGACTCCCATTGGTCTTGGTTGAGTCTGCATGCTCGAATATTTTTCTATGTCGTCAGGGACGTCTTGATAATGTCAAATCATGCGGAACCTTTCATGCAATTTTCATTTCATTCCATATCGACCATTTGAAAGGTTCTCCGTGTCTCTCGGGTCTGGGTGATGGTGATGGTGATGGTGATGCAGTGGTGTGTAAATGTATGTTTGTGTGTGTGTGTGTGGCACCATCAACCATTACTCCATTTTACATGGATTGCATGAAATTTCTTTTATCTCCTTAGCCCGTAGTATATTAGAATCAGGATCGGCTTCATCGTATGTATTCGGTGTCGTTGTGATTCTGCCATTGTGCTCTCCTGGAACCTGGAATCAGTGAAATGTATGAGAATGTAATTAGGTAGTAGATACACTTGCATGTTCTAGTATGCATATTTTGGATACTTTGTTTACAATATGAAATTGTGCATCTTTTTACCACATTCTTGATTTGGTTTTCGAGTACAATTACAATGTATGCTGTTCACCCTAGCTACGTATTCCTTCGATTGGTATGGATAAGCCCGAAGCCAAATTCGAGGATTGTTTCATATCCGACAGTTCTGTCTTGGTAGAAGTCGGTTTTGTGTTCATATCAGTTCGAATGTGTATGTATGCCAGTGCTGTGGAGCTAAAAGTGATGTCTGAATGCTTTCCTTCTAGCTCTATTTTTCTGTGTAGATTGCGGCTACATAAAGCCAGAGCGGAAGCCGAGGACATGCCGGTTGCAGTGTATCAAAAGAAAACAATTTTGTTCGCGGGTGTACTTTTCAAACTAAAGATCAGACCTTTCAGTGAAGATCCGCACACTGTGGCTGTGACATACTTTTGCAATTTTGTGCCAGTGTCGCGTAATGTTGAAGGACGGATGGATAAAACTATCGCTCTTCTGTGGATAGAGCAGGAACTTTGTTCTAGGCACGGAATCTAGTGTGCGTAGTAATTACATCATAATATTTTGAAAGCTGTGCTCCGGTTAAGACTTTATTGAATCCGCCCCTTTGAGATCACTCATGCGATGGTTTGATAAGGTTTCAATGAAACCCGAACTCCTATAATTCTTGGTTTCCATGCAACACGAAAAGTAATATAGGGATGACATGATTCATGATTTTGCAAGGGGAAATCGTGTTTTTAAAATTCGTTCTGGAACCCATGTACCTATGTATGTTGGTAGGGAACCAGGGCACTGAAGTGTATGACGAAATTCCGAAACGATGGACAAATAATGGTTCATTGCCAGTCGAAATTGAACAGTGATGTTGGAAGAATCTATAATTCGGAAAAAGTTGTTGGAGAGCACGATGGAAACCGAAGCCGTAGTTAAATTGTAAGAGCCACAAAGATGGGAACTTTAGAATTGAGATTGGGAGATTGTACGGAGAGTCGTTGTTATTTTGTTATAGAATGTAGAAAATGAAATGTAATCGTTGAAATTGAATAGTTTGTGTGATCGTCAGTGTCTCTCTAGGCTCTTCCTTCAACGTCTTCCTCTCATTTCCTGTATTTATCATGTCTTTTCATTCAGATGCGCTCATTGCGGATGTATCCTCTCTCCTTTAGGGCTTAAAAGAGTCTTTACTTCGTTTTCCTTGTGTTGGGTGCACTTGAGTTGAGTACAAGAGCAGGCATGAGAAAGGACATTATGCATACCACTCGTAGGAAACCCTTCTCCGAACTTTGAACAAGGAACAAGAACAAGTCAGCTCTGTCATACTGAAAAGTATTTCGCCTTGTATTACATATAATTACATAGCATTCCTTGCATACGTTTAACGAGTATATGTATCTAATATATTTTTAATACATGGGTAGGTAGTATGTAGGTAGGTAGGTTAGGTGGTATAACTGTATACATATATATATGTACGGGACGTGATACGTGCTGGGGATACTTATTCTGTTTCCATGGATATGGATTCGGGTGTAAATTTGGAAGTATTGAGAATAGTCGCAGAAAGTCTTTTATGATCTCCCATCTCTGCTATCTGCTACCCTACGAAGAATTCGTGCATTGCAATCGCAATAATACTTTGCATAGCTATTATACACGGGCTGTGACAGCGGTGCGGTGGTTCCCTAAAATATCTCTGCCATATTGCTGCGCTGTCATATCGAGTGAATACTGTGAATTGGAAGGAAGCATTAGAAGTATAGAGGTATCGCTACGTACATCATGCCGTTGACGTTATTTATTATGTACATCATCGACTCATGATTAGGCAGTCTTGTAAATATCACAACCTTGTATTATTAGTTATGCTTATGCTTCTAATATTGGCAACGAGTACCCTTAATAAATTGCTAATGTATTAGAGAATTTCTTGGAGCATGTAATGCACAAGCAGCTAGTGGTTCTTTTTGCTCTTACACAAACACAGACAGAGATGCTTACTGGTTGGTTCGACTTGCTAAGCGTAGAATTTCCAAGCAGCTTACGCGTTCCATAGGTCTCTATAACATGAGTTTTATCTTTGAATTGCAGCTTCGATCTTCATAATTTTCATTTGGGAGCACCTGTTTTTCCAACTGTTAGAGCCAGGATCCGAGTTGTGGATTTGCATAGGAGGAAAGTATTGAGGGAGCTGTATAATAGGAGGTATAATGATCTACTCAGATACATAATGGGAGATAACTTTATCCACAAACTTTCATTTCATTTCATTTCATTTCATTGCGTCTCGTGGAAAGGGAGTTTTTTCCGTACACGTGGGTTTTGTGTATGGTCCGTATGAAAACAGTGACAGCTATACTCATTATAAAAATAAAAGCTGGATAGGCATTATATGGGTCGGGTTGTGGACATTTGTGGAATGAATTCATCTGACACAGATGAATAAAAATTATGCACTACTTTTATGCATGTATGACTTGTTGGTTTCATGCGGATGAAAGGATCAGATGTGTAAATGGAAGAGTACATAATACAAGCAGCTTGTCTTAAAGTGTCAGGAAGGATATTTACTCAGCTTGAAAGAACAAGTACTGCTTGAAAGAACGATGCCACTAGCATTTCTAACTTTCGTTGTTGACTTCGGTTCCGTCTCCATTATCCATATTATTATTGTTATTCTTTCATTTCGTTCATTTTGTTCATTTCTTCCGATGGGTTCATCATTTTCATAGTGTGTACGGAGGTACATTAATGATAACACATGTGTAGATATATCTATAGGAATCATATGGAATGTGTAGTAGTGCGTCTGTCAAATCAGTGAACTGACGTGAGTAGCGAATCAAGTATAGGCACTGCAGTACGCATCTTCTATTGTAGTGAAATGTGGTTCAAGAATACGGAGCACTGCGACTCGAGTCGTATGTAGTGGATACGTGTTTCGAGAAAGTGCTGTACAAACTGTGAGTTCGTTGTTCTTATCAAATGTCTATTTTATCTGAAAAACATAATCATAAGGCAATGTTTTTATTGCCCTAAATAATGCGCATGTACATGAGCACGTAACTGGGTGATGTGATATGCATTAGCTAGGATTCTCGACAAAAAATTACATGAGAGCCAAGTGAGTTTATTAGATAAAGGATAAGACGATTGTACTCTGCAAGTTTTCCTGCATGACCTACAGTTACAAGCTGTGCCATTAATCTTTATTTGAGTCTAGTTAGACAAATCTGACTCTCAAGGTGCTAATACGGAGCAGCAATAAAAAGATATAATTGATCTCATGCCACGTACCATTACTTGTGCCTCAGCTCCATTCCTCTCTTCTATGTTATGCATTTACTATTTACGTAAGCTGTGCTGGGCATATGGATGAATGCAGTTCATGCATCTCGCCTCGACGTTACTGGCCGAATTGCATTCATTAGTAGACCCAGTGTACAAGCTACAAGATATACAGAGTGTATGTAGTTCACTTGTTAAAGACGTTGATTATGAGTCAAGGCTGATTATGAACCAGTTGTACGAGGGGAAAACAATTTTTTCTCTGTGTAAATCAATAATGATTTGGCTTTGGGCTCACTTATTTTTTCTATGTGGCTACTCGGACAGTCAGCCCAGGTCTGCTTAGCTCAGCTCTGCTCTGCTCTGCTCTGCCCAGCTCAGCACAACTTGCAATCAGTCCAGCCAGGACTTGTATTCCTACCGACAGTACCAACCGAACAATTCATCGACCTTTAAGTCTATTATAATTGTTATCGTGACAGTATGCTGCATTATATTTACGAGAAAAGAAAAAGTAAGCTAGCGCCGTAAATTTTCGGTGGAGTGCATTCATTTTGCTCATAAAATTTTCTCGCAGACAGTTTTAATGACAATCGTTGGCCGGAGACCTGGCTTTTTTATAACCTGTGACGCGAAAACATCCATTAACTACTCTATTGTCTTGTTAAATTGGTGTAGCTCGAGTAGCTCATGATTAAAATAAACTTGATTCTATTCTATTCTACGAACTTGATATAAGATGTATAGGGTGGTTACAAGCTACACATTCACTCTCGACTTGGCTACGTATGTACTTGCTCTGCATAGAGGCACAGATGATCAGTCCATAAAGATACCTACATACTTGCTGTACTCGGCGTTGTCTAAACATGTGCATGAAATGAATGAGGGAGGGAGGAAGGGAGCTTCACAACTGACTGCTATGCTATAAATGTTTTCACTTATTACTTAACTCCTCAGCGGTTTCAGTTCCTCTGTACAGCATAACTGTAACAGAGACCGGAGTACAATACGATGCGGTGCAGCTACAGTTTAGAATGTGGGAGTGCACATCACACAAGTTCTTACTGTTAAAAATTTGTTTTGAACTTTGATCCTTATTTTGAGAATGAGCAGAAGTGCTACTCATGTCGCAGTTAAAAGACATGGTTCCTTTATATATCACGGTGCGCAACGGCTTGTCGGCGATTAAAATATTTTTGTGAACCAATTTTTACGTGCAATTGTAGTATCGTTTCATTGTATTCAAGTAATGAGCTCCTTTCGGTGTGCACAGATCTCCTCACTGCTCCACAGACCAGACGGTATTCAAGTAGCTTCGTATTTCTTATTTACGGTTTATCTTTATCTTGATGTATGGATCTGATTCGGAGTCATTCCCGAAATACATTACGTGAAAACACATTTTAATCCCTGATGAATTATGGGTCTATTTTTTAAAGCTGGACTTCAGCAAGGTATAATTATAACCCACTTGACTAGCTCATTGAGTAATGATGACAGAAATCGCTTGAACAGCATCCAGAATATGGTGGATTAATTGAGTGGTTAAGACTTAAACATATAGCCTATTGTAGTAATGTACCATGCCGGGGATCTGCGTGACGTTAATTCGTTCTTTGATGATGTAGCCGTACTTCTCGCGTGGCTACATACATAGGAGAGGAAGATACGCGGAAAGTGCTCGGATATATAATTAGTTGGTGGAAGTAGGATGTTATGTTGCATCCGAATGTTTCATATTTTCATTAGACTAGGTATTCAAGTTTTGCGGTTTTATTTTTCCTCATCAGCCATTAGCTGGAGTGTGTGGAATCTGAAATGCGAATTCCTCATAGTGCTTGATGTAAGCCGATGTTCCAGTTCCAATCGAATTAGTTTCCACGAGTTAAACATAGACCGAAAGCCGAGAGTGCTCTCTCCATATTTACAATTCAGTGGATGCTGATATTCCAAGGTATAGAATAAACTTGGTAGCGTTCGAGTGGGAATGGAAAGCTTGCTTCCGTACGAATTCGCTCATGGACTTTCCATGTTGCCGTCAATCTCTTTAGTATTTTTGAGTTAGGTGATGGATTCTTGTAAGTAGGTACTTGCATTCTGGACAGAATCGTGTTAAATATGTTTCCTTCCCAACTACGTACAATATAAGAATGATATACCAATATATATAGTTCCCAGGATCGATTCCATGAGGAATGAAAATTCGTGGATATTTGAAAGGACTCAAGTTGTGCATCGTATCGTATCGTATCACTTTGAGCTTTATGTGGTAACTTTTCAAGATGTGTATAATATGTTGTGTTGTACATACTGTAGGTATGAGAACAAGTCTGTAGGAAAAGTAGAAAATACTTGGTAGCAACATGTGCAAAAATGTAAGCAGCCAAGGATTCGTAGGTAGTGGAACGGTGCTAATACAAGTTAAGAATTCTCTCTCTCTCTCGGCTCTACAAATTGATTGATATAAGTGTGTAGGATAGATACTTATATTTCATGGTTTATTATGCGTATGTAGAAAATGTAATAAGTAAGTTAGAAGTTTAAAGTGTGTTCATGTCGACTTACTCCTTACGCGACATATTACACACCCGAGAGATGTAGTTTGGAAAAAGTCTTGCCGTACTTCGCCAAGTGAAGAGGAGGATCAAATAGGATTTTTTGTGCGTGTCATTTGAGTAGAATTAAGGCGTTTAAAGCTGAAGATGACGGGAAGTAGTGAAGCACGGATGGGGGAAAAGGAAGGAGGCAAATGCAGTAAGGACGTGGCGTGGCAGTGGTCGTGGACGTTGCAAGTCTTAGAAATTATAGATGATACGCTATAATGGGACCGATGCCGTTGCGGATGGTACATTATTACACAGAGACAGACACAGTATTACTGAGGTAAACTTATGAAATGAGCGAAATGAACGAAATGAACTAGCCTTTATCTTTGAATCCATTTGAGTAATTTTACTACATTCTCATTTTGATTCTGATTACATAGTGTGGGCATAATGGTGATTTTCATCTTGTCATTCCCTCCAACTTGCTTGGCACTTCGCGCTGTATATTTCGCTAGGTTACTACGTTGATATGTATGTATTTCTCGTGGCTGCGGGCCTTTCTATCTCTCGTCTCGCCTTCGTTCCACAGTCTTTACAGGAGGTTAGTTGAGTCTGAGCCCATATCTCGCCAAATGGAAGGAGATTGGGAAGATTGGTCGAAATTGGAAAGTTACATGGGATGAATGGCCCACAATCAAAGTGGAGACGAGTATAGAGCACAAAACACAGGGCAGAAGTGGAAGCTGGTATGTTATAGGAGAATGTATTCATTGAGGCACTAATTCATTTTGAAGCGGCCTTTGTGGTATTTAGGAGCAAACTTAGAAAACTCAAGTTATGGGTTACATCGTATGTTCCCTATAATGCCACTGAAGCACCAACGACCAAAGCAAACCAACTAACGGTCTAACTGTTTGAAGTTTAAAGAGCAGAATTACGCTGTTGAGGTTGAGATTACTTTCATTTTCTCATAAGCAATACTTTCCAGCTTGGCTTCCGACCATCACCGCACCACACCACACCACACCGTACCACACCACACGATGCAACACTAGTAGGTATAACATGGGCAAGTGGGATCTTTTGTATCTCTTCCTGTGATAAGCAATACTTTCCAGCTTGGCTTCCGACCATCACCGCACCACACCACACCACACCGTACCACACCACACGATGCAACACTAGTAGGTATAACATGGGCAAGTGGGATCTTTTGTATCCCTTCCTGTGTGTATGTCCATGTGCCTCTGTCTCTGGTATAATTATCGGTCTACATATTATATGTATGTAACGCGGAGGAGAAAGAAGAAAGAAATGAATATCTTCATCTATAATGTAGATTCTGACTGATTGTGCTGATTGTAAAAGTTGAATGGATTTTGAGAGTGGGAAGTGATAGGATGGAGTCGTAGAAATGAATCCATGATATTATGCTCACGTCCCTCTTTTCCTCTCAATTCTATCCGAGAAAGTATCCACGTGGCTGCTGCTGTAACAGCACCAGCTCTGTGTATGCTGGTCGGCAGAAAATCCTTACAAGATATCAGTCCTTGGTTTTGTTTGAATGAAAGTGCTTCAGATGGAATTTTCGTGTTTTCTAACAACTAAGGCTTTTTTCACGCCAAGTATTCCAGTATTTTGTGTCTTAACTTTATTTGGAGATACACATCAGTGGGTACTTCCTTTTATTGTGAGCCGTAAATTCTAATTCATGTCTCCCAGTAGTCTCCATATTAAGTCATTTCGAGCAAATCCCTCCAGCTTGGACGTTCAGCATTTAGCATTCAGCATTTGCTGTGAATATAACTAAGAAACTGATTTTCTTGATAAGCAACAATAAGTATGTAGCCTACCTAAATACCTAGTCTGCCCCTCATTGTGAATGCATGAATTGCCATATTGCTTCACAGTCTCTTCTTAAATTTACAAGTACCATTTACACGTCTTCTTTTGAAAATTTCAACGTAAATATTACCTAGAAGATATTCTGCCAGTGACTAGTAGATTCATATCACAATTTTGCATGTATGAATCAAGTGCAGATGGTGTCCGTACGATTTTTGGGAAAAGTAGCGATTCGCTCCAGGAAAACTTGAGTGACTGCGGATCTATACTCTGTTCCACTCGTATAGGTATATGTAGGTATGCTTCAAGTAGGTACTTAAGCAGCAGGTGGATACATTCTCTTTCCGTAATATTATTATCACCCTTGTTATTACATAATACTAATACCATTTTGATGAATTCTCTAGGGTAAGCTTTTACGTCACTCAGTCCCTATCGTCTTTCATACGTTGTCATCTTTCTTCATCAATCATGTATGACTTGTGTTTAATCTTATGACTGCCCTAGAAGATTTTTTCCTAATGCATCTTTTTGCGGCATCAATTTTATCTCCGCAGGAAATCAAAGTGATTATTAAGTGTATGTAATAAAAATACATGTAGATATGTATCCATGAATACTTGTACGACTCAAGTAATCGATTCTTTTCGTTATGTAATACCAAGTAGGTTATGCATCCATTTCTAATATGATCATTGATAAAAAGGCAGACAACTCTTATGCTGTTGCTTAAGTAGTTAGTAGTTAGAGTTGCGGGATTATTATGTGTTCACGGAAGAAGTACTGCCAATGCTAATTGTTGTAGTCACTAAAATCCTTTTTTTGCAGTAGGATTAAATTGAATTTTTATGACAGATTTTCTTCCGCCCAGCATGCTCATGTGCGTTCCTGAAAATAATTTGATAGGTGGGCACTTTGAAACTACCATCTGTAATTGTGGGGTAATTGTGTTTAATGCGATTTTAAATTGATCCTGTTCGTGCATATAATTATAATAGGAGTTGGAGGATTTGGAGTAAATTATGAGCTACCCGTATTTTGCAGTGATGCACTAATTCGTAAACTAGTCCGTTGACAGGTAATTTGAGGGGGGCGGAAAAAGTTAAGTTGTTCGGGAAGAGTCTCGTCTCCACGTTGATACGAATGTGCGTAATAATCTTGGTTCGGCTAAACTTTGGATTAATGAATTACTTTAATGAGTTACACAGGTATGGTACGTGATACTTCATAACCCAGGCGAAAGTCATTTATTAGGAGAAGTTGTTTAGAGGAGTAAAAGCTGGCGCCGTTCTACATCAATGCCTTCCCCATGCCTATACCAAGTGAGGCCCAAATAATATGAAGTTGCGAGCACGAAGTGTATGTGCGGATAAATAATGTTTATCGTCTTTCTATGGGTATGTGAAAGAGTAACAAGTTTTCTGAGGAACTGCTCTTTTATTAGGATCAGGATGGTATCAGTAACATAGGAGCAGCCCTGGTGTAGAATCCATTCAATGAAAGAATAAATAATTACTTGAGTAGGCAAAGAAGGGCTTCAAAAAACGGTTTCTTTTTGCTTTTCCCTCTATTCCTGTATACTCTCATGCTCTTAATCCAGTATGAGTAATACACATGCACAATTTACTTTTACTTATCTATCTGCAAGAGTCTACGTATTTAGAAGCTTTCCCTTTCCTAGTGCAAAACATAAAGTTTCCTTGCAAACTGCAAACCGAAACCAAACCAAAACCTCTTGAAAGATTTCATTTAATCAAAGTGCTTTTAGGATGAAAAAAGACGAAGAGATGAAGAAAACGTAGCGGAAACGGGGAAAAGATTTTTGTATTCAATGGTCCATTTTATGTTGAGGCTATAGTTCTGTTGTTGTCATACTTTTTCTCTTCAGGGTGTCTTTATTCTCTCACTCCTTTCTAGCTGAAATCTTTTTATACCTGAACTCCCTGGCTAAATATTGTGCAGGCAGTTGTGATGCGGTTTTGATTTGGACTGACTTGGCCTGCTCTTGTTAGGCAGTAGGAAAGGAGTCTAGCACTTGGAAAGAAAGTTGGGTAACCCAGTCACAGTTGTTCGTAGACACGTACTCTATGTATATGTAAAAGAATAGTAAGTTAGAAAGGTAGGCATGTAGTTTGTACTGGACTGGGGAGCGATACCCGTTGGGGTTTGCTCGATCCGTCGTCCCAATGCAATGATCGTTGTTGTATGTCCGTCTATATGTGTGGGTACACGTATAGTCGGTTTGTTCATGGTTG
>JAAXYX010002583.1:0-16967 GCA_036851915.1 Ptenothrix huangshanensis
AATGAATGTTGAAAATGAAATGATTTGGTGTTGAAGCGCGAAAGTATAAATGGCGGTATGGAAAATTTTCATGCAGTTATTGATGGAAATGGACATGATCGCGAAAGTATAAAAGCACCTTTTGGCGTTAATGTGCTTTTTAATTTCTCATCATTTTAATCCTCCATATTGACCTGTGAAGGGAAGTTCAGCGTAAGCTTTGCTTTTAATAAAATAAACCGTATATATATATAGTCACAGCGTAGCCGTTAGAGCTATTATATGAATGTACTGGAACTACTGCTCACTACACGGATGTATGCCTGAAACATTATACAGTACCAATAATAATCACATATTACCATATCATTATATTTACATAAAAGAAAACACTACACAATAAACACTGTCTGCCATAGTTTAATCAGACCGATATTCTTCTTGACACGTTTCAAGGTGGTTGTGTTTACAATTTACGACGCTGCAACGGCTTCGAATCGTCGTCATCAGCTATTTTTCATTAGCCTAGGCTAATAGTGGGAAGGGAAAGAAGCTTTTGTAGGTGAACAAAATAAAGATAATGATTGACTAGTGAGAACTTTTTTACGTGTTTTTGTTATTCCTTCATTTGGATATAGGCCACTTCGCTCTGCACTCTAAATAGGTACATAGTTACATAATATGCATTCATGACCGACAAATTGCTGTTTTCTATACGTAGTTTATTTCACTTTTAGGCAAATGAACAGTTTGCGTGAGCAAAACTTCATTTTATTACATACCTATATAATTACTTCCTGATATGAATGTTTTATATTTATATTCCTGAGCGTTTTGTTCTTATATTGCATTGCTTCCAAAATAAAATCAATACAGGGAATTATTTGATTTGAAGAACTAAAGTTACTTACATACCTATAACAAGACCAGGTCCTGTCAAACGGGAAACAGGGAACGCCCGATTTATGTAACTTACCGGCCTGTCCAATCATTATTCTTGGGCTGAGTCAAACAGGAAATTCATTGTCTCTGTGAAATGCTATACAATCTCATTGCATGCGTGCTGTATCTGTAAAACCTAAACCTGGTATAGAATCCGGAAAAATCTTTCAGGAATAATCCGTAAAAGATTTCGCATCTACTGAAGATAAAGATGTCAATTTTTTAAAAATTGTAATTAGTTACAAGTTTCACAAAAATAAAAACATAAAAAATTAAAACCCCGAAAGAAGAAAAACACTGCATACAAAACCGAATTTCATGTCTACAATTATAATTGTAGTCTCAAAGTTCATTCTTCGTGTAAAAAATCCGAAAACCAAAATCTGGAAAAATAATCCGAAAAAATTAGGAAACTCCGACCGAATCCTGAATTCATGAAATACCAGGCTTCAGATTCAAATAAAATAGGGTGACGAAACCAGCATGCTCATGAATGACCTGATCTTTGACTTTATTTAATTATACCTAATCTCAATCTCTCATGAGAGAGAAAAATCAGCCCCAGTCCTAAAACCTCAAATTCCAAAGTCCCAACTCCAACGCGTTTGTAAGGTTTTAGTGTTTGTTTTAGAGCTAAGTGGGCATTTCTATTCACGTTTGCTTTCTTTCGTAGTTTTAAATACATACCCTTCTACATCACAAAGTGCTTTAATGATTAATGTCCTTTACGTCCCTTTTCCCCATGTTTTAGCACAGGCAAAACTTTGTTGCAATTGATAACTTCTATTACCAATGATCGTATGAAAATAAATTAAGCATGTAAAAATAGAATGTTTTGCTTATATTTATGGAAGAAACGACATTTCATTTCTAGCAACTTTTAATTCATGAATAAGGCGACCGACATTATACGCTTTTTTGCCCCGCCATTAAGTTTTTTCGAAGACCTCGACTCATTATGCTGTCTTAATACTTTCTGAAATCTATGCTTTTTATGCTCTTTTCGGGACTTATTATGAACTTTATTATGCCCTTTATGCTTTTCTGTCACCTTATTCATAAATAATTTTTAAAATTCTAAAGAATGAGACATGATTGCACCGACATCCCAATTGATCCCTATAGCATTATATAATTAGTGTAAAGAATATTCCTATAAGTGCCCGAAAATTGTCTCAGAAGATAACCTAAGTGCTGGAATTTATTCCGCTGCATGCGAGGAGGAATCTATACATAGTATGCAAAGCACTCATACATTTTCCCGAAATACCAGCACCAAAGAAAAACTAAGAAATTAGGCAAGGATAATCGCGTTATCACCAAATAATTGGGACATTAATCAACTGCAGATAAGGTGCAGGGGTAAGGTCAATAGACCATTGGAGCTTCGTGGAAACAACTGCTTATGGACACACAAAAGGCGTTGTGTTGTGTGTCCAATTTCCTTTGGGTCAAGCTCACCGGTAGGTGAGCGACTTGAGTTTTGTCGAACGCAAATATCTCAAGCTGTCCCCACTGGAATGTATGTACACTGTTATCACCACTAACTCCAATTAGCCTATCTGACTATCTACAGCGAGATAGTTTCGCCGAACAGAACTTACAGAACAGTATTTGGACAACTAGCGTGGACCAGAGACGGGACAGACGGAAAAACACGTCTGCTCCCGACCACGGCTAGTTCAAAATAGAAATCTCCCTCTAACTGTAATGATAACAAACTAGTCGTCTTAAAAATTAAAAACCTGGCTATAATTAAAATTACTAGTTATTGTTATTAGTATATACTAAATAACTAAATACTAGGTACAACGTACAACAGAAATGGAAACGAGGCAAATGCACCAAGGGAGAAATGAGAAACCATAGAGCAAGAGTGGAGTGTGAAAGCCAAACCGAATCATTGAAAAAACGAACGGCAAAAGAAAGCAACTGTAGAAAGGCCCGCGCTCGAAAGCTGGAATAAACACAGTTCTACAAGATCTAGGAACGGAACGGAACTAGGATTTACTAGAAACTAGAAACTAGGAACCGCAGGGCAGGAGTTAGGAAGTAGGAGTAGAAAGAGAATTAAGAGATTCAAGTTAAAGGTTACAGCCTTCCATTGTAATATGGTAGATTTAATTAATAATTAGTTTCATTATTGTTTTAGCACCACTTTCTTACACTTCTGAATCACATCTCCTACATTTACCATTTCCAATCCCGACTCCAACCGCAACTAACCAGACGAAGGAGATCTTATCTATTCTTATTGAAATTGAAGTCGACTTGGAGTTGGATTGGATTCGGTGGCTCGGGCTGCGACAAGGAAATGTTCGAATTTGTGTTTAATTTTTTCCCAGGCATCAGAACACATAATAACTAATTATCAGTTTATTTCCACATAGCTTCTTAATCACTCATACCTTACAAGTTGGATCTGGATCTTGTTACTTTCAACTATTATTTCTCGCCTACATCCGATTCTACCAAACTTTAAACTTCTGGAGGAATATTTTCATTTAGCACAATTATCGTACATAAATAATAAATGCAAACTGCCAACTGTGTGTTTGATGCGCTGGAAGAACACAGTATAGCTTATTAGTTTTTAGCAGGTAGACGTATGGACGTATTAAGAGTGTCACTGCCAAAGCGAACAATAATCCCTTAAAGACTTAATCGTCATCGTCAATCGTATCGTACATCGTAGTGTCGGATCGGATTGTCGACGACTACAACCGGATGCTTGTCTTTGAAATACATATTTATAGAAAGCGGTATTGATTACTATAGTTAGAATTACCTAGTTCTAAGGTTAAAGAAGTAGGACGGCCGGTATGCTCAATAATCAACTAAAATGACTAACGAAGCTATTTTGAACATTGTTGTGGGGGTCACGCAGGGAAATCTTCATCGGGTTATTAATGACATTTTGGTAAGAGAAACATTAATAATGCTATAAGTAAGTAAATTGCAATTACGTTTTACGTGTTTCCTTGTCACTAGTGCCTTGATCTTGGTTGTGGGTATCAATTTCAGTCATAAAGTCTTATTTTTATTATTCAGTAGTACAATCAATGTTAAGGTTGATTGCATTGAATGGCAAAATGTTTATGTACTTATATTGCTGTTTTAATACCGTAGTTATCTTTGTCTTTGCAATTTCAAATGTAGTTAAGTTGGAGTTTACTTTTCATGGTATATAGTTTTATTTATATTGATTGTATTGTATTTTGTTTGTGTAGGACTTGGATCTCACGTACGAGATCGGATTACGTCTCATCGATGGGTTTAATCGGCGATTAAAGAAATTGAATGGGAGTTTATTACCAGTCAAGGAGAAGGAAGCTACTAAAGTGTTACTCTCAGCTGTAACCGAGGGAATTGTTAATGATGCAAGACTGCAAGTATTTCCGTATATGTATCATTTGGCATCAATCTATAGACACATGCTTCTTAAAGAGGTGAGGTTTAGAGTACTATTATAGTAACTTTAGTATCATAGCCATTGGATTATAAAGTGAAAATTGATTTATTTGCGAGTTTGCGAGTACACAATGCTATCCTTCTTCGGGAAAGACAATACGAGCAATGCGAGAATGATAATTTTACTTTCAGATTTAATTTTATTTAAAAAAATATTTTTTGTGTTAGAAATGTTTGCTGGTGGAAGTCGGAGAAAAGTTATTAACGATGGAAGAAAATTGGTCAACTCCCGAAACGCACACGCAAGACTTGGCGTTGCTGCGAAATAATTTTTACGCATTTTCATGGAATTTTTTGCGTGAAAACCACGAGGGGTTGGATCCTGCACAAAGTTTGAGAATCGTTTCCCAGGGACTCCGCTGGTTGATTCGTCAAGGCGAGAAAAGTTTTTCAAGTGCCAGTCACAAATTGCAACAAATGGCTTATATCATCCAGGGATGCACAAGTCATGAACCTGTGGAACGTTTTATCCGAGATATTCTTGATGAAGCAAAAAAGTCCTGGCTCAAGGTAATGATAGTTATAGATAGAGATAGCTATTATTATTGTAAACAAAAAAAAACCGTCAACACTATATAATAATTGTGGTTATATAATGCAGTATGCCTTTATTAAACTGCTGGTTTTTATTTTTATAGGATACCAAGGCGCTATCATGGAAACATAATCCACTACAGTTAGATGGCCTATATAACTTCGTAGTCTGCTCAATCCGTTATGCGCTCTATTTTGAAGAATTTCAGACTGGCAGGGAGATGTATATCGATATTTTTGAAACTTTTAAACCTTTGTTCGATCCTGAATTAGCAACTGTTGTAGAGAAATCAGTGCGCTGCTTTTATCAATTCGCCTCGTACATATTGGGCCAGGAGAAGGAGAAAGATTCAGAGGTTGAAATTATAGAATGGGCGGAGAAATTAAATAATCCAGGTGAGTTAGCAACTATTCCTTGAGGAAAGAATAAGAAATTATTGTGGCTGTGGCTGTATATTGTGTAGGGGCTAATCGTTTTTGTCTTCATACATTTCCAGGCATTCGATTAGTATTGTGGTATGGCTATGTTCAGGGAATATGCTGTCAGCTGATCGGTCTACTAAAGGACGTTAATAAATCTTGGATTTACTTGGACCAATCGAAGGAGCAAGAGTTTGAGTTGATTGTCTCTACCTTATTCTCATACATTCAGCCGATGAGTTCTGCGTCGTCCCATTCGGATCTTGGTCATATTGACAAGAAGAGACGCGAACTGGAATCTACTGCGTATATTCTGATTCTGCGTTTAATTTCAGAATATATAAATACAACAAAGTCGACAACGGAATCCATGAAACAGCTTGTGGAGAAGTGTTTCCAGGAACTGAATCTTATTGTCAGCAAAAACTCGATTTCGAAAGAAGCTGTGATTGACATTTATTCGAAAATGAGTAAGTTGGATGCAATCATTCGTTTTTCAGAGTGGCGTTAGTTACTACACCACTAATTCAGTAATTTTTGACATGCGTCATGGTTGAACCATGTAACATCGTAGTTCACATTTTTCAATTAATTTCGTTCCAGACTATCATGGAGGCCAAATAGGAACAGCTCTTACTCGTATGAAAGATTACAGAGGAGCATTGACCATATTAATGCTGGCGATCGATGTGGGAGATAAATTGCTGGGCATCGAAAAGGTGGAAATCACAAAGGTGCCATATTTGTTAAAGTTAAACTTGGAACACTCATATTCCTGCATTACATATTGAGATAATCCCTACATATTCATACAATATATTTATGCTGATTTATTTAATAGGCTGATCCAACTCAGTTGGGAATGGTGGTTGCTGATGCTTATCATCAGTTGAAAATGTTTGATGAGGGTTTAAAGTTCCTGTCCGAAATGGTATTTAAATACCCGTATCTTATGAGTGAGGCCAATCAGACCTCCTGTGTAGATATTCTCGAACCTATATGTTGGTACAATTGGAATTATCAATGGATTTCACTGAAACGGAATGCTGCAGGAACAGAGTGGAAGAATTTAATGGTAAGTATTTTACAATTTGTATGGTCCTCTTTTCAGTAGAGGCCTGCTACCTTTGCACTCTATTAAAAAATGATTTAGCCAACTTTAGAGACAGTTCATCTTTAGAAGCCGGCGACTATTCGAAGCTTTACGATGTAGAAAAAGGGAAATATGTAAATCAAGTTTATTACGGTGTAATTTACAGTGCAAGAACGTCACGGACTACTTAACAGAGGATAAGAAGATCAACTCGGCTCTAATGAAAAATAACAAGAAGATGTTGTTGCAAATACTTTATTTTGAATTCAATTCATACTTCACAACCAAGTAAGAAAATTTGCATTTTTCTCCCATAGCAGCACGATATACATAGGTGGATTATTACATAAATATACGTTTGATCTTAACATTTTTTTTGTCTTATTCTTCAGAGGTGTCATCCCGGATGGCCTAATAAGTGTCGGTGAGGCTATACAAAATCATGGTGTTTCATTTACTGACCGGGCTACGGGTCTACTTGCTCAAGCGATTGGTTTTTGGTGGGGAGATATCAACCAAATAACGGATTCAATTTCTCTGTGTGAAGATGCATTGTCGATACTTGAGAATGCAGATGAAGTACTATCTCCACTTGATACTTAATTATGCATTATATATGTTTTATGATACCATGAATAATATATTTTCCTGGTTGGTGCCGTGTATTTTCTAATATCGATTCTTCAAATTTGATTGTTACAGAATACTGGTGGAAGTATTGAAGTTCAACTATTAACTGCAATAGCTCATACGTGGTATGGTCTAAGTAATTTACGAAAATTTCAGGAGAAATCATCTGTAAGTGGATCTAATGATTTAATCGTTTACCAATTCGAAAAAATGGCATAAAATAATTCAGTTTGTCGTTGTCTTAAATTCTGTGTAGGCTGAACTAGATATTGTTAGATCTCAAGATATGGCAAGGAATCCCAAAAAATACAGTGGTATAGAAGATGATCGGACTACTGGAAGAGTTATTCCTGCAATTTCGTCAATTCAGATAGGAGACGAAAATTTGGTAGCAACACATCTAATGCAGTCAATCGATATCCTTTATCAGCTGCTGTCTGTTCATGAGGTAAGTGACGCTAATGTTTTTAATATTTGAAGTTTAAGGTAAGCAAGACACATGCAGGTAATAGTTAACCAATTTATTACAGGAAAGTGAGATTAGGAAAAACGTTGAACGGTTTGGATCTGGAGTGTTGTTAGCTTCTTTAAGGCTTACAATGGACATTGTTAATTCAATGGGAGTCAAGTACCATTTTTTGAAAGCATGTTGTGTGACTAAAACTCTGGCCAAAATGTATGACAGAACGTACCTGTACATCTTAAGTAAGTTCATTCAACTAATCTTACGATTATAATTTATTACAATGCCATGGTTTGACAGAGATAAAATCACTTAACAAAATAAACTCAAAACTGCCCTTCAATGAGGGTAGTCTAATGAGACACACACCGTATAAGGGAACATAGGTAACCTTGTTACTCGATATTGCGTCACATTGGAATTACATGGTTTTACTTTTACGTCTTATTTTTCAGGTTGCAATGAAATGTTGAAAGCATGTCCATCTGCAGAGAATCAACTGGTTACCTCTTGTCAAAAATTGTCATTGCAGCGAAATCCGAACCTATATTTGTTGCAAATTACTCTGGCTAAAACTATTGCTTGTATTCGAACTAAACGAGTAAGAATACTTATTATATACATTTTACTTGTCTTTGTCCCATACTACATACTACAGACTACAAGTAGATTTATGTTGGTCCATTATTTATTTCATTTTTTAAAATGAATGTGTATTTTTCCAGTACCAAGAAGCAGTCAATAACTTGACAGATATCTTCCAAAATAAAGAATGTGTAGATATGTACGATGTGGGTGTACATATACTGGGAGATGCTTACTATATTCTTGCCGAATTGAAAATTCTTGAGGCCGACTTGGATTTGGATTTGGCTTCTATACCAAAATATTTAAGATTCTTAACTCCCGTTGGTCTAATATCAAAGGGATTTAAGTTACTAGCAAGTGCTTCCAGATCTCCTAATCCTATTGAGTCAGGTGAGATTAAGGCCAAGGAGTTAAGTTGAGAATGCCTGGTGTCATCTTAAGGTTAACCTGTTAATTCTTTCTCAACGATGCAGGTTGGAACGACTTGTTTCACAATTATAGCCTGTTTGCCTCCATAATGAACATATCAGAATTCTCCGTTCGTTATTATTGGTTATGTGGAAAACTAAGAGAAGCTCGATGCGTGGCAGCGGATTTGCTTTACTTAGTTCAACAAATGGCTCTAGTTTCGAGGTAATGCAGGCAATTTAAAGTTATTCTATAATTGTAAGAGTAATTTATTTGACAGAACAACTAATGTGAAATGTCTACTGGCATTGTTGCACAGAACTCTAGAAATTCTTATTCCGCTGGCTGAGATGGATATCACTAGTAGAAACTTTGATAGCTGTCAACAGAAAGTTGATTGTATCATTGCCATGCTAAAGAGTTCTATTCCAGGGAAAAAACATCACACTGAAAACATTTGTCCTGTTCGAGAAAAACTCGGACTGAGTGAAAAGGACGTAGAGGTAAGCTATCCAAATGGTAGCATCAGTAGACTAACGTTTTATTCACGATTATATTTTTATCGCCATATTCTTACATCTAGTTACCTATAATTGATTAATTGTTTGGGACACTTTTCAGTGGATCGTGGGAGGAGAAGATGTAACATGGAATTTAACCCCTGTAATTTTACCGGACCACAATTATGGCGCTTATGGTCCACCGCCAGCTAACATTAATGACTCGCCAACGGTGCCTGAGCCTAGGAAAATGAAACGAATTATGTATTTGCATCATCGTCTGAATTGCCAATGCTATATTTGCACACATCCTATAATAATACCAACTATTCTCAGATTCTTCTGCCTTCAGGTATGCTCTACTCCGATTCGCCTATATTCGCCTGCTTTACAATTGCGAGACAAGAAATAGTCAGTAGTCTAACTATCCATGGTTCAGATCTGATTCAAAATGAATTCAAAAACTTTCACATTTTTTTTATTTACCAAATTTTAGGCAAAACTCGCAGCCTGTTCTAACAAGACATATGATAGCGGCCTTATTATTGAATCGGCTAATCGTTTCCATATTAAAGCAATTTTGAGAATTTTGACCAATTTGGAAGATATGAAACATAGTTTAAGACATTTCTTCCCTGATGCATGCGCATCTGAATCCCTTGACTTGATTTACAAAGGATTCTGTATACATCCTGGTACGCATACTTCTTGATTTTTTCAATTTATTTGTTTGAAAATGAAATGAGGTGGGTTTTTTATTCCCATATACATATTTCATTCCAACATAGGTATTAATTCCCAAATGACTAAAATGGAAATGATGCCAGCCAAGGATTTGAAGGAAAGCATACCAAGTTATTATCAAGTTATCTCTGGCCTTAAATTAGGAGGTTTCGATCAGTCTACCTATACGTCCATTCCACTGGAGGTCTTAGCTGCAGCTGTTTTCCGAGTTGCCTTCCTTCACAATCCATCTAATATTAAGAGTAAGTTCCAATCTGGCTGACAATTTGAAATATTTACCATATGTTATCAGTAACCACATTTCCCCAAGGCTGAGAACTTGATGTACATGTGTTCTGATTATAATAATTTGAATTATTGCTGTACTCGTATTATGCTTAGGGTCGAACATACGGGATATAATTGAACAAGAAAATAAGGAAGATGCCAAAAGATTTGCGGAAGCAAAGTCACCGGAGCCAGCCAAGAAAAATGCACCCGAACCCCTATTTTGTCAACCACCACGAAGAAAAGGAATGGCCAAAAGTTGTGATTCGGATGACGAAAATCAACCCGAAACAGAAAAGTTTGGGAGTGGTCGTACGAAAATTCGAATCCCATTTAGTTTAGGCGATGCGGATGTGGATGACGCTGAAGACAACGACGTGCTTCCAGCAACCCCACCAGAAAATTTAAATTCCGTACCCCAAGTCAATGGACCAGCGCGCAATACTCGCTCACACGCAAACGCTCAAAGATAATTTCAATAATTAAGTGTGCGTAACGCAATTTGAGTTCTGATCTTGTGCCGATTTTACTTTTTGATTTTGTGATGTGGATTTTTCAAAATAAGTCTGCTGGATGAGTGTTCGATTTTATAAATAAATGGACATTTTTCTGAGCGAATATGAGAGATATGAGCGTCAAGTAGAAGGATGGTAAATAAGATAATTATTATAAACTATAATAGACTAAGACTGAATTGGATTAGATAGGTTTGTTCGTGTCTTAGCAAAAGGAAATCAGACAAAAGTAAAAGGAAAAGGGTACGATTTTAATTACATCTAGCTGTACAACAGTATGTACCATCGTATTTTACTCTTATAATTATAAAATTAATTTTATATTCATAATTATATTACTACCTATTTTATGTATGACTGTATTACTTTTTTGTATTTTATGCCAACTTCGCACACCACTTTTAAGAGTGCAATAAATGAATTTCCACGCTGGAGATCCATTACATTAAGAGTTTCAGCACTTTATTTATCGGCAAGTGCATGAATGTCATAGAAGGCATTAATTTAAAAATTATTTTCATTCAAAAAATATAGAAAGTAATAATTATGGTTATGACAGCGAGCTTTTCTAACCTTGCCGTTTAAATTAATTCCATATCCATTTCATCCTGTTCATCAACAACCTGAGGCAGGCACTGGATAGAAAGAATGAAAAAGGAATTAAATACGGCACAATGTCAGCTTTTATCATTGTTAAAACAGGAATAAACTTGAAACGAACTTAAACAAACAATGGCTTACGTAGTATTCAACGAAGCTATCGTGGTCCCCTTCCACCAGAAAAGAGAAGCAGAGTATTCCACGAGAATCCTGTTTTAAAGCGCATTTAGCACTGGACATCATTATTTTAATGGCGTGTTTTATGCAGGATAATTTGAAGGAAGACTTCAGTCTTTCGGAACATTCAAATGATTCAATAACGTCTGAAGTTTTGGGGAGTACAAGCTAATTGAAACAAAATGTCAAAATCCAGTAATGAAATGTCACTAGAAAATTCTTCCGCAGATACAACATTGATTAGAGTACAGGTAACTTCATACAAGCATCAGGTTTGAAGAGTACTCAAAAGCTAACCTCAACGGATCCTTCGTTGCAGTCGGCAGAAATGACCAGCGATTCTTGAGGCTTAACTTTCAAACCAATAATTTCGGGAGAAACATCTTCGAGAATTTTGAAGTACTCCCATACTTCTTGGGCCTTCATCATTATTTTTACTACTACTGGATTCAATTCGAAGTCAATTAGTTCATCGTACTCCTCCACTTTCATTTTGAAGAAACTTTCAACCGAATCTTCCAGAAGTCTAGAAAACAAATACAAATAAACTTGGAATGAGAGTAAAGTAAAATATAGAATGCCGTATGAACTCATATAACGACAAGAGAACGCACAACATTTTAAAAACAGATTCGTCATTATCCACAATGAAAAACATTTTTGCTCCAGGTTGTGTATCGATTGTACGGGAGAAATGCCTTGAAGAACCATCGGATGACATTTTTTTTAAACAGTCCAACATTTCTTTCAGAGATATTTTCAGAACAAGATCTTCATTATCTTTCAAATGAAATGTCTGTAAAATCGTCAAATAGTACAATCAATTATAGGAACATCGGGTTTTATACAAAAACATAATTAGTGTAATAGTTAGTAAGTTGATTATAAGTTAACCTATTTTCATTTGGCTAATCACATTTCTATCACCTGAAATAGCTCTTTCTGGAGAAAAACAGAAACTTGAAAGCACTTCGATTCCTCAACTGTCATTTTCATCCCGGAAGGAGTAATATGGATATTAACTTTCTGTTAAGTATAGAAAAAATGAAATCAAGTGTCAGGAATTTTGAAGCTTTACGTATCTATCCTTCATGCGTCATAACATAACTGAAAAAACGAAAAACCATGTTGACTATTACAGCTGCCAACTGGAATTCCACATACCTCAGCAAATGACATGCACCTAATCAACTTCGAAATGACAGGTATACTTGATGGGATTGCATAAAACTTATTAGTCTGCCATTCAGGAACATCGCGGTCCGGGTTCGGGCTGGAAGGACCTAACATTCTGGCTTTTGGCTATCCTCTCTTGTAACCAATAACACTAAAATCTAATGCAACTATTGTCACCGCAATGCAATTGGTTACAGGATGAACAAAACGAGATAATTTTTAAAATCCCTAATTTAAAGGTTTAAACTTAATTGCGTTATGTAAAAAGAATGACTTTATTTCTGACAGTCAACAATTTCAAAATGATACAAAGCCTTCACTGGGCTAATGATGTAAATACGCGTCCGATATCCAAAATAAGTTATTGCTTGTCCTCTTTAATATAATAATATTGAGCCAAGGCAGCGTATCTGTGATTTGTTTATAGAATTAATTATTAATTGCTGTAAAAAAGTAGTCTCCAAGTCTCCAACTTGCGACTTGCGACTTGCGACTCAAATACACAAAAATATATATATTATATTAAATGTGCTTGGTTGTTCGCCGCAAATACGTGTGAGTTCCCTCCAAAACTTTGTCAATCATGAACTTCTGAATGAAAGCAAGGACACCTTCGTTTCTTCGATATTTATAAGTACCTTCAACCTGTATTTTATTTTAATTTTAATTTTTTATCAATTTTTTTTATTATACTGTTTATGTACTTACATATTTATTATTATTTTATTACCTATGTTAGGTATTACTATTATTTTAGTTATGCTATTTATTATTAATAGCATTATTTATTTAAGCAGCTATATCCAAATAATTGCAACTTTGATTCAGTATTTCAGTTAATTTCAGTAAATCAGTATGAAAGTATTCTGACTATTCAATATTTCAATTTAAATCAAGAGAGAAAGACAACTTTATTCAAAAAAAAACTTGGCACTGACACTGTCCTCCAACGAGGATAGCCTAAAGAGACTCAGTATACGTGGCATAACTTTGTTTTAGATAATTTCTGCTTATAATGATGATAATAATAATAATAATAATGATTTTAGTTCATATGGAACATCGAAATGCTGTATGTATGAACTTCAGTTAAGTAACTTATAGTCGGCGAAGGGGCAAAATGTTGTTTTTATCCTTGATTTTAAAGGATATAATAATAATCAATCGTTTTGAGCTGTCTAATGGATTAAAAATCCAGAAGAATTAAATCAATATTTTGAAAAGAATAAAAAACAACGAGGTTCTGAACAGACATTGTAACTAGCTGCAAAAATTAATGCCACGGAATATATTGTCTTCTTTATTTATTTTTTTTTTTTACATTTTTTGTGATTTGTTTTGCATCCAACTACTAATTTATTGAAAATCCAAATTTGAACTGCAGTCGACCATATTTTTTACTTGATCTTATTCTTTTCACTGTATACATACATATATTTACCTCACCCCCGCTAAGGACCTTCTTTTTCTTGAACTGCCTAAAATGCCCAACATTTCCAATCTGGGATCGAACCAGATTTCGTAGGCTGGTCTGGTCCAAAAGATTTTGGTCTGATCCACATAAATCCCTCAGACCAAATCAGACAAGAATCAGGAAAAAGGCAAAAGCCACATGTCATATATGCCCGACCAAGGTCCGAACCAGATCAATTCGATCACCACAAGCTTCTTAGTACAGAATCAGTTCAAATGCAACTTAATTTGAATGTGTTCAGAATTTTTAGAAATCATTATGTGGTGGAAATGTCATTAAAACATTTAGTACCTACGTGAATCACGTAACATGATCCATGTCTGCCGGAAGGTCAAGACGTATAGGCGAATACGAATGTTTGCGGAACATTTGTTTCCCAACTACCTTGGACAAAGTCGTTAAACATTTTTTGTTCAGGTTTACGGTGGTGCAAATCAAGGGTTCGAATCCTAATCGTTATTTAAGTAGGAGTAGGTACTATACACACATACATATGAATCCTTTTCATTATCTGAAGGAGAAAAACAGAGCTGAGAATACTGGGAATCACGTCGACGTAAACATTCAAGTTTTTTACACAACTGCATGATACATATTAATTATGTACATACTTACACAACTTTTATTTGAATGTACAATGCATGTAAAGTTAGTTCGGAATTAGTTAAAGTTAAATGGATGGGAATGGAACCAGAAAATCAGAATTGGTTGAGTTTTTCAATCTTTGCTTTCATTATTACTTCAATAAATAAATTATAAAATATGAACAATTATGCAAAAAAGTGAAGACATAAATTGTCAAATACGAGTTAAGTGGCTTCATGTCAAGGTTTCGGAGAAATTGATAGTTGTAGATGATAGACTGTACATAAAATAGAAAGGAATCAAGTTGTTTTGCGCACAACTGAAAGATTGTCAAAATCAATTTATTTATGACGATTCAAAACAAATGTTTATGATTTTATGCAACTACATAGTGCAATCATGTAGAATCAGTACGATTATTAGTCGTAAGGAATTAAAGCTTTTTATGCTTCGAGATAAAGCCATGCCACGGGCATTTGAAATGGGAAGCACAATTTTCACTAAAAAGTTAACCTAAGACTTGTTATGATTTTTTTCATCCCGCTGAATTCCATTAAATTCGATTGCATTATGCTCAAAATGAAATTATATGCTCCATTCTGTATCAAAATCCGGTCTCTTTAGATGCCCGTAAAAAATGACCAAACTTTTATGCAACAAAATATGAGAAATTCAAGAATCACCAGTATTTATTCAATTTAACCCCGTTTAATATTACTCCAATTGACCCCATGAACGTAATTATCTACTCAGTCAGTAGCAATAGGCATTATTTGCTGCAACGTAACACTGTGGTTCAAACACCGATTTAAACTTTCCTAGCTCATAACGGCAATTACTTACGTGAGAAATAATACGCTGCACGCGATTTTATGTGTAGAGCATAATTGAAAATTAATTTAATGACACGAGTAATGAATTTTCTCCTTTTGTTAGTCTTTCCCATCGTCGTGCTTTGATTCAAGGGAAAAAGGAGGTATTCGACAATCAAATGTGCAACCGTCCTCACGTTCCATACGGAAAGTACCCCTGTAACAAATTAACAGTCATTAGTCATGTAAAAGTTGCGCAATAAAAAGAAATAAGCAAACAGGTAGAACTAACTTAATTAATATCGAGATCGACATCATGACACTGGTTGGCAAATGTTCTTACCACATGTGACCAGAAGGAGCTTGCAAAGATACATGGGAGGAATATTGGAAGGCTGGACTTGTTTTGGTTAGTATGGGCTCTTGTCCAACCACACCTCTTCCTCGCACCTATAATAAGAAAAATCCGACATTAAACTAATAAGGAAATGTGTTAACGGGGGACTCCAGTAGTAAATTTAAACGAAAAATGACTATAGAGTATAGATTGACGTCTATACTTCGGGTTTTAGGCCGCTGGGTGCTGGGTTTGAAAAAAATCTAATACGTAAACATACTAAATTGTTACGTTACAGTAACAGGAGTTTTTATTTCTGCTTACCGTTTCAAGAGTTCCAGAAAGGCTAAATATTCGCCAGTGTCTTTCTCGTAACTGAGTATTAAACTCGCCTAGATTTTCAATTCGAATACAATAACGCCACTGCAATGATAAACAAAAGGAAAAAGGATCAAGCCATGAAAATATGTACATGGGTTGTAAATTAAAATACTAAAATATTCTGATAAGCCGTATCCCAATTTCCCAATAGATATTATAATTAATACAATCCTATTGGTAGACCATTTAGTCCACACAACTCACCCAGTAAACATTATTATTGTGAGACTCCCGGCACCCCATGTAAAACGGTATAACAGTAACTCTAACATTTTCCGTCGTTTCTTTATGAACATCAGAGAGTTCCAACCATGGATGATTCTTCTCTTGCCATGCCTTCAAAGTGTCACGAGCAACGAATGAGGGATCTCTATCAGCATTGTACTGCAAAAATTTGTCGAAAAGTTCATGGTGTAATGGGTTTTTTTCGGTAGACGTATAAGGAATAATGTCTTCGTGAGCAACATAGTCCAATCCAGGAATAGCGTATAAACCTTCATAACAGAACGATTCGGATTATTATACATTTCAAACTATTACAAAATTAAAAATATGCCTTAACGATATACCGTAAAAACTCTAAATATAGCCCGGGCTATCATTGTAAATATTGCCTCTTCTCCCCGGTCATCTTTAGAGGCAGGCTTTCTTCAGCTAACTTAAAAAATATGCTTATGAAAATGTTTTTGATTTATTCGAATCTTTATTGCTCAACGTAAATAACAGGAGCCTTTAAGTTGCCGCCCGAAGTAAACTCTTTGAGATGCTTCTAAAGTCTAATACAGGGCTGGTTTATATTTGAAATAACATGGTATAGTGAGCAGCTGCCGATCATCGATCATACTGACGAAATATTTGACTCAGGCTATCT
>JAAXYX010002584.1:0-16967 GCA_036851915.1 Ptenothrix huangshanensis
GGGCGACGGTGGACTTAGTCCCTTTTGCCAAAAAACCAGCGATGGACTTAGCTCCTTTTGACAAAATAGTGATTTTGGCGAATTTATTTAAGGTACTTGCAATGACCTTTGACATTTGAAATTTTATCTGAAGTTACCCCTTCGTCATAGTTGTCGAATTCACTAATAATCTCATTTTGGAAAAAAATGGACTTAGTTTCTTTTGCCAGCCAACTCTTCAACTGTTAAACATACGTATTTCTCATCCTTGACGACGCTGTAGAACATAAGAATGCCAAATAGTGCTTTGGAAAGCAAATATCAGGTCTGATTAGGATGCACGAAGCTTGCATGTGGTGATTTTGAAAGGGGCTTAAAATCACAAAATTTGAAAAATCAGCAATGGCCCCCATGGTCACCAAAAAATTGCATGTTAAACCCAATAAAGAAGCCTGGGTTTTTCATTTTTCCGATTTTTAGAACTTTTGTGTTAAATTATTTGATCGAGCAAAGATGGCCATTGGAATGATGTTCTCAAGCGTTTTTACGTTTTTTGAGATGCTTTTTGAGAAAAAAAATGTTCCAGGCTTGAACTAAAGAATCATCTGTCGAACATCCCTCGTAAGTTCATTCTCGAAAAATTTTGCCGATTTACCGTTGACAGACAGAATGTTTGCACCGACCCGGATTTGCAACACCCTTTGGAGATTGCATCCTTTTAAACAGTTTAAAATCTAAAGTAAACGTTGAATAAATTATGCAAAAGTAATTAAACCGAATTCAACCAAAAGCAACTTGTGACGGTTGCAATATCCTATTTTGAAAAAAATAATAATGAAGCTGATAGTACTCAATCCACACTCCCGTAATAATCCTGCTGGAAGACAGACAGACGGACGGACGGACATTGAGCCAAAACATTAGATGCTCTATACTCTTTGTTCGTCGTACAGCATCTAAATACAAAATACGATTCACTACCAAAATCATTTTTAACGATTAGAAAAATATCATATCACCACTGACTATTGAATTGAATAAAGTGATGTGAAATAAAATGTTTTTCAATGAAAATTTTATTTAAAACATGGAATACCTACAAAAAAGGAAATAATTTTTAATGATGATTTTATTATCACCCGATTTATAATTTATAACCTAATAGATTAATCATGACTGCGTTCGGTTTTAATAAAGTTTTTCTCTCTTCGCGGAGTTCTCTACCTCAAAACTTTCTCTACTCCAAAAACGGGAGTGTTCTCTACCTTTGATAGCTGAGACCAACATTCAAGAATGAAATGATGGTTATATGGCATTAATGCATGTACATTAATGTCAGGTATACTAGAAGAATAAAAAGTGAAAAAATACATGTTGGAAACAAGTATAATTATAATGGTCCCCAAGGGCTTATCGTTTCAATTTTAGTTTGTAATAACTTCAAAAACATCAACTCCATCCAGTATAGGTACTTATATACATCTTAAAAATCCTATGAAATAAACTGAAGAAAAAAATTAATAATAATAATTCAGAAGTTCACCCGCACTAAAGCAACCGCTGGTTTCAAACAAACTCATTTCATGTGCGGTGAAATTAAACGCCTCCCGCCGATCGTCACCATTAACGGAATAGATTTTAATTTTTGTTGGCATATATTTTGGTATAAGAAGCAAAACTTTGAAACTACTACAATAAAATATAGTAGTTTAATCGCAACATTGAATGCATTATTGTGGAGCAGGTAATTTACTGATTGCCAATCGTTTATGACGCGAGAAATATGTGGAGAATAAAAGTAGTGTAGTGTAAAAGTGTGCAACACACGCTGACGCTATAGTAAGATAGAGAAGAAACGAATAGTGAACACCGGAGTTCAGTACCCCGCGTTCAATATGTGTTCAATGATTCAATGACACTAACTAAGTGCGAGGAGGTTTTTGGCGTCCAAGATACACCAATTTGTACAATGTACACTTACAAAACGGCACTCACTATACACACGAGATTCTGGCCTTTGATTCTTGAGTGACGCACTTGATTTCGCTTTGTTTACCTTAGCTTGGGTGTAGAACTGAAGGAATTGATACAAGTATTACGTATCTACTTTTACCTTGTGGTACATTCCTGGTTATGATCTGTGTAATATTTTAGGACACGAACCAAGGCTGCTTTATTGAATCCCTTTCTTCTCCGGATAAACCGCTCGTAACCATTAGTACTTTAGATGAAGATTGCTAATTAATTCCCCAAAATAAGTACGCACAGCATACTTGATGACCCAGTAATAATTATTGGTTGATACCAGGGGCGACGGTGAAAGGGACCAAGTAATGCTCCAAATACTGCTTTTCCCAATTTTATCCATGGTTTTTATCAATCAGTTATTTATAAACAGAGCGTTTGTTACTTTCTTTGTGATTATTGAATCAATCAAGTGCTTGGTCATGAATAAAGGCCGGGTCTCAAAGCCCCCCGGCGGGGGTGCTAAAAATGTGTATATGGGTCTCTAAATGCCATTCAGGTAATTATACAGCGTTTATCTGAGGTTGAAATAAAATAAAAAAAAAGTTGGTGATACTCGATTCACAATAAATTGCTAATGAATTATGAAGAGATACGCTGTTGTGATGAGCGTGGTGGAGTTGGAGCTGGAAGAATGTTTTGTGCTCAAGGCGGTTCGCCAGGGACACCTACGACCACTAAATGGGGTAAGAATAAGGTTGTTGGTTGTTTTGCTAGGAGGGCAGTGTGAGTGTGCGAACCGGTAAACGGTAAGGAGCGGTGTTTGTTAGGGGATGGAAAAGGACTGTGTCGTGGAATTCGGCGTGTGAAAGCTCCTGAAAAAATGTTCGGTGAAGCCGGATGCGGTCGTTGGAGAGTAAACCGGAATTGTGAGTCCTTGCATACTTGCCACGAATAATAATGCGACACGTGAATTCGGGAGTAATTCTTGCGCTCGTTCAGCTGCGGTGGTCCTGTGGTCGTAACTCTCGCTTTGGTTGGCAACGGCCCAGGGAGGAAGAGAGCGGTGTGAAAGAATGAAAGAAAAGACTGCTATGCATTCAGATTAGAGTTTAATGCGTCCAGGTCTCGACTTGTGCGGTCGTATATTCCAATTGTGCAAGTGCAGCCAATGCCAGGCCAGGCAACTCGTGGCTGCTTCATCAACTGTCCATCCCAAGCCCGACTGTCGTAAATGTTGTGGAATGATTTTCCAAACGTCCCTTCGTCTTAATGGTCGGCATTCACGTCTTTTTGGGTGCTTCATGTAAAGTGGGGCATTCCTTTTCACGTGGTTACAAGTTGATGGGTTTCGAGGCACGTTTCCACCGACTTGTTTTATTGCAAATCGGACAAGATGAGCCGCTGTCCAGCACAAGCGATTCCTAAAACAACAGCACTTGCCAAATCACGTTGCGTTGTCCCCAGCTCTACAAGCGTCACTTTACTTAACCTCAACCTTTTATTTGTTCTTGCGCATTTCCTTCCTCGTCCTCACTCCACTTCCATCTCTTCACCGCCATTCCATTTCCGCATCTTACAATTCATTTAACAATTCCCTTCACCTCCGCTCACAGGTATTCTTGCTCTTTGATTGGAAAGGAACGGTCGGACGATCAACCTCATGCATTCCACCATCCGCGCTCATAATATCCACACTTGTCAATTATAAATGTTGTGTTTGTGTGCAGTGAGGAGTGAGCTGAGGATGGAAGTTGCACAACCACTCGTATCTCAATCACCAGCTTCACAGCCTAGCCTTGGACATGGAATCTGGAGCTGTGATGACTATCTCCACCTCCTATCATTCCTACAACATGTCAAACTTACGAGTGGCTTTCCAATCACACGCTGTACTTGCATTCTTTGTTGACTTTGTAGAGATGTGTGACATTTCAATGCGAAAGGAGCAGGTGAACGGTGGACACAGATTCCGCACTTGGTGCTCTCTCTGATTCCAAGGCTCGAGACTGCGTGGGAAATATTTGGGAGAGTGAGACAATGGAAGGTGATGCGAAGATAAGAGGAAAGTGGCTGATGCGAGCTGATATGGACACGGATAATAGCGATGGACACTTGTGGGACATGTCAAGATATGATTGTGCCGTCTCGATACTCGTCCTCGTCCTGCCGTTGATCCACATTCACTCTCCTTCCCCAGTTTTCATTCCCATCACTTTTCGCCACACTAATAGCAACTGCTGTGACTTGTGCAAGTGTGTGACCACAAGTTGAATCTTGAGGCGGAAGTGAGCGAGATGTGGAAGATGGAAGGGAAGGAGCTGTTGCTGTCAGTGGTCCTGTGCCTGGGAATAACGTTGGGGGGCGCTTTGGACAGACAAGAGATCCAATTTTCCAAAGTCATGCCTTACAACAGGACGTACGAGTGCAACGAGAATGCACTGTTCTCGGAAGGACACTTTGGGAAGATCCCGAAGCTGGAGGGGATTTTGGGGTACAACGTGACGAGTGTGCAGCAGTACAACTTGAGCGGAAGGTATTAAAAGAGTTACAAACCTCATTCCTCACACATTGTCACTTGCTCAGTGCTTTTCCTTGGGTTTTCAAGCTGGGCCCTGTACACGGAGGAGAACTACGAGGGTGACTTGGTGCTGTCGCTGGACGTGAATTGCTTGATGAAAACGGACGAGAACACGGCGGGGTTCAAGTCGATGCAGTTCATGGGCAATGCGGATGCAGACTCGGTCGGGCTGAGTTTGTTCCCGGGCAACGGTCGCTTCTCCAGTCCTCACGGGAAGGAATGGTTCACCGAGCTGAGGGAGTTCTCCTTGAGCCAAGCCATGTGTGTGGCGTACTGGGCTTCTACCGGCACCACCAGCTGGACCGTCTTCTCCACCACGGATTTCAACGGCCCTTCCATTTGTCTCCTCCCACGCACCAACTCCAAGTACGGTCGCGGAGAATTGGACTACGTGTACATCGGATCCGGCTACGAGGGCTGCAACGCCACTTCATCCCAGCCTAAGGGTCTCCTCACCTGTGAATTCTCATCACCCGAGCCAGCTACCGACACTTCCACGAGCGATGCCAACTTAACGCGTCCCCTACTCCTCGTGTTGATCCTCAACACGCTCTTCTTGTCCTTCCTCACCCACTCCTCAGCACTCACAACAAGAACAGCTGGTGCAGGATGAATGGTGAAAGAAAGCAAACCACAACTTGGGATTTCTAAACACAATTTTTATTTCCTTTAAACCATCGTCCAGGCATGATAACCCGGACCATCATTTGTTTACACACATTTCCATATGCTTCCTGCACTTGTACACACTACCTAAGATCCAAACTATGACTGTACGTACACGAAACAATTACAAGGTTCACTACAACTGCCAACTAAATCACAAATGTGCTACATACAAGAGCAAACAAGTGCTGAGTACAGCTGATAACTTTCCACGTATTCTAATAATGTAGGCTAACGCTACTCGTGACAAAGCATTAACTGATTAATAAAGGACGCAAGGTAAGTGTGATGCAGTAATTGTAAGATTCAAAGTATTTGTAATTGATCTGCGATCTACTTGTGTAGCGTGTAATTGTTTCTATTTGAATGATGATTAAAGAGGAAATGCGTCATGTACATGGAGAGAGTATTTTTGACATGTTGCAATTGATGCGACTACAGCTAGGACTGGAACGGTGATGAAGGAATAGAAGAGTTCCCCGTAAGTCGTACAAAATCAAAATAGAAAAGTCAACGGAATTTGTTGGAGAGAGAATGCTTGGCTGAGTATTATGTAAAGTTGTGGTTGTAGGAAGGTGTTGTGGGTTTGGTGGCGGAGTGTGGTTCCTTTACGTACTTCGCTTAAGGAAAGCACCAAAGCCAGCGTTGTCAATCTCGTCGAAATTACGCTTTCTAAATCCCATCCCGACGTTGTCGATTTCGTCAAAGTTCTTCTTGACGAATGCACCGAACCCTGCGTTGTCGATCTCGTCAAAGTTGCGCTTCTGACTTCCGAATGTTGAGCCACTGTCCAACAACCACAACAGCCGAGCACTTTAGTCATTCATTTCTAACCCGACGCACACCTTCGTCCTTCCAAAGCTTTGATTTCATCCAAGTAGTTAATGATTAATTAATGATGGGCTCACCTGAGAGAGTCAAAGGCTTTTTTCTGAAATCCAAACGCATCTCCACCAAGCGAGTCAAGTCTTCTCAATGGCCTCCCACCTGTTCCACCACCAATCATTACTTTCAACATTCCAACTCCTTATTCCTTCCATCGTACACACAAACCTTCTCACAGCACCCCTTGTCTCCACACCAAAATACATGATACGTTGAATGGAAAAGGTGTAAGTACATTACCATCAAGGATCCAGTCGCGTGCTCCGACATTTCCAATCCAAACTTATTTGCATGCTAATCGCTAAGAGCAAGCGATTCTTTCCAAACAAACTCCAAATCAGTCCAAATGCACATCAACTAACGATAAGTTACAACGAATCCCAATTCAACTTGGAACGTGATCACAGCTCAGCACTCGACACACTGGCCCATTTCCAACTCGACCATCATCAGCTGCTCCACTAATGAGTACTTTTCTAAGGACAAGTCCTCAAATACATGCTACACAGTCATGTCACGTAGTACTACAACTAAGAAAACCTACGAGAAATAGAAAATGCTACACGAGTACGTAGGAACAAAGAGAGGGAGTTGAGAAGCGAAGGATGGAAGGGCAGAGCACAGAGTAAGGAACTCGTGTCACTCCACAAGTAGAGGACAGAGAGTAAGGAACCTACAATAGCATAGTAACGAGAGCAAAATCAAACACTTGAAAGGGAAAATCCCAGGGATAGCGAAAAGAGTAGGAAAGTGGGTCAAATAAATTGAGGCGAAGGTGACGTTAGTTGAGGTCAACAATTTAAAACCATGTTTAGCCAAGAATTGTGGTGACGGGGTGATGGAATTGAAAAAGTGAATGAATACAAAAGATTCTTCGGGAATGTGTGTGTACGAAAGCTGTGTCCAGTTGACTATTGAATGATTGCATTGCCCTCACATGAGCTCCTCATCTGACCTCGTGTGGGGAGGAGTACTGAGCGTGAAAGTAACGTGGCTATTTAGCCAGCTCGGCCTGAGTGGATGTGTGACTGCGGGAAGGTAGAAGTTGACAAGTAAAAGGGCAAGTAATGTGGCCACGAGGAGCAGTTGTTAGGACGAACAAGTAAATGGTAACAAGTAAGTGAACGGTGGCGATACTGGAATGAAAGGGAAGACGTAAGGTGACTGAAAGGAATGAAAAGAAGGGCCAACTGATTTCTGAGCATGCAACATCGAAGATATTTTATTAGTGGAAACTGTGGAGTTGGTTGACAAGGTGAATGATTGGAAATAGCCATGCAAGTTGTAGAGTTAGGACGATCGTGTCATGACTTGTGAAAGGCGTGGGTTGGGGGCGTGGGGAGTGAAAGAGAGAGACGTTGGGGGAAAGTGTCGAGTCTATTCTCGGGTGGACCTTTTCAGGATGTTCCCCCGACCCAGAGAGTCGAGGCTTTTGAGGTAGCGCTGGAAGTCGTCGGGGATGCTGCGGAGGATGTTCCCGCGCCCCAAAGAGTCCAGTCCACCCCCGCGCTTCAAGCCTCCGTTGTAGCCATTGAACCTCCAGCCCAGATTTCCTCCCCCACCCCCTCCCAACCAACTGCTGTCCGGCTCGCCAAGACTTCGGAGAATGTGACCCCGGCCTAAACTATCTAAGGAGCGGAGCTGGAGCTGAATCCCGGGATTGTCTTCATGTCGTTCCATTCCACACAAGTTTAGTTTGTCCGCATTCCGGTGACAGCATGCAAAAGTTATGATTGGGTGGCAAGGGTTTTCATTTTCAGGTCATCATATGCAACAGAACACAAACACATGGAGAGGCACAGGTTATATCATTGACGCCATGCAGTCTCCCAAAGTCCTATTCATTCTACCAAACCTTTCAAGCTCCGTCTTGTGAAAAAATAATGAAATGCGATTAAAATATCAAAGGGGACGACAAGTTGTGCATTCACTTCCATGCCTTCCCCTTCCAGTCCCAGCACTGAGGAGACGCTCTAATAAATCCCTAAGCTCAAATTCAGAGCAAAAACTCGGAGGAAAACTTTTCCGGTTTCCGGATCCTACAGTGGCACGCGCAGCCTACCTCACAGACTTATCCTCGGATTCCCTTGAAACTTTAATGCGACGTGGACTTTTTAACTGGATGCGGCGTGTGTGAAGCTACGCGGAATTCCTTCTCACAGCCACACATGACCAGCGTCCTCACTCCGTCTCACCTACTCTCACTCTCTGTCCTCACTCTACCGCGCCCTAGCTGGGAACATTGAGAAGGAGATGGAGAGAAAGAACGGCTTTCCTACCTGCATTCAGCAGATTCCAGTAAGATTCTTGACTCCTCATTAGACCTGGGGCTAACTGGAAGAGAAACAAGGAGACAGGTTGAGTTCCTCGGCATGTAATCCACGGGCAGAGACGAATGCGGAGATGCGGGGAAGGTGGGAGTTTTGGTGAAGGAGGGGAGCGACAGGGAGACAACGGAGCAACAGTTGAGTTGTCTCACTGTCCACTTCCCACACGCTCCCCACTCAGGACGAAGGGGCTTGTGCGAGGGAGATGAAAGAGTGCCAAGTCGCGATTAGTCAAAATAATAACAAGACGAAAGACGACGCGGCCGTAAGGCGTAAATAAATAAAAATCCAATAATCGATGCGTCCAACTTTTCCATTCGCTCAGCTGTCTCGGTGCACTTACTTTGACGAGGTAATTGAAATCCACATGAGTATCTCGAGCCACTCGAGTGCTGCTCCCACGGAATCCTTTCAAGGATGGCCCTGTGGGCATGATGGAGGCCAGGCAGGGACAACTTACCCTCAAACGAGGCATGTAGGAAGCGATGGAATGCACGGAAGACTTGGCTGGAAATTCCAGCCGCAATGTCAGTCCAGCACGCACATGGAGACATGCCGGCGAGGGTGGTGAGAGCCAGAGGAAACCCTGCCCTCATGTGCGTCGCTAATTAATTAGCGTGTGTGGATTGGGACACATTGGAGACAAGGAGAGGAATTTGGGAAGAGAGCTCATGGCTCGATAGAGAGGAGAGAAATGCGGGAAGATAAGGACGACGGAGGACGGAAGAAGGAAACGCGTCTCATCCACACTGGACCAAGTGGAGGAGCGCTTTAATGGCCATCAGCATATCGTGTTTCCAAATAATGCCCCGATACAGAACCTGGACGCACCTCTAATGGCTCCTGCCACCCAAGTCCACATTAATTTCCTAATGGAGAGAGATTCGCCACGAAAGATTCTCCTCATTGGGAAGATAAGGAATCAACGCCCGGATACTTTCCTTCCCTCTCCTCGCTTCACTTCCCTCCAAACTTTCCGTATCCATCTCTTTGGAAAGTTTGAGTGACGTTCTTCACGAGCCACGTCCTGTCAGCCCACCCATTCCATCAACACAACTTTTCCCGCCCGCTCCTCATGCAAGGGATTAGTGGGAAGGAGCGTGTGTTTGGAGCGAGTGAGGACGTGCGGCTGGGAATCGCCGAGTGTGATAATAATGACAAAACGCTCGTGATTGTCTTTGGATCAACTTTCACATTTTCCCACCACTATCAATCACTCGGCGGTCGCCACTTGACTGCGAATAATTCCGTCTGAATCAACTCAAGGCTCATGTCAACGCCAAGGATTTGTTGTGCTTTTCCCAGCGCTTTCCCTCCGCCTCCCTCACTCCACCTTTCCTTCCACCACCAGTCGCTCCTTCACACACTACGCCCGAGGGCTCGTCCTTCTTCCTGTCCGCATTCCAACAGCTACCTAAGCCTCCCACACGCCCTCCGCTCCTCACCGCTTAGCATTTATCCAAACACTCCTCAGTGGTGTCCCAAACAGACTCACTAATCCCAGCGTCCGCCAACAGAGACGGCACCTCAAAGTCTCTGGAATCCCTCCATAATTGCCTCCTTTATTCCCCAGCACTCGCGCCTTTGATACTCGGGCTGTGCCCTGGAGAAGTCAAGGTGGAAGCAAGGCTAACTTTCTCGCTCCTTATCCCCATTACCCGCTCATTACTCTCTCCTCTGCCTCATTTCATGTGAATTACTTGACGTGAGTGAAGGGATAGCCTAAGGATGCGCACGTCAAGTCAGGTCAGCCGCACACACCGCTCCCCTCCGTGGCGACTCTCAAGGCTCGGTGAATGATTTCCACCGCAGCCAAACCACTCGCCCAGGAGCTCAACAAGGAGAGGAAGGAGGAAAGTGGAAAGAGGACGAGAATCTGGATGCAGACCCGAGATGAATATGAGGAGCGTTGAATGGAGGAATGCACTTGGAGCCTCTGACGCTTTACGATGCTAAAGCGGCAATAAATTCCGTGCACTTATGCAAAGGACAAGAAGGGATCCCCAGGGGTGCCCTGCCTCCGTTCCTTCGTCCGCACTCGTCGTCCGTGTTGGGGGAAGAGGGAAGCGAGAGGAAGAAACTCTGGCTTACCTGCTGCTTTAGCGCATCCTCAACAGGTGCGGCGAGGAGAAGTGTTGGAAGGCAAAAGCAGAGAATTGTCAAGTGAGCCATTGTCCGTGGCGACTTCAAGTCCTGGAAACAGGGACAGCGGAGTGAATGAGTGGAGGGCGACTTGGGGCAAGGTGAAAGGAATGCAAGTTTGGCTTACCTCAAGTGGATGACGAGAGTGCGTTGCGGAAGAAGTGGCTTGAGGTGCTGTGTGAGAGTGGTCCGTTGGTGTGTTGTGGAAGTGGCGCTTGTCGTTGGTCTGGTGAGTGAGTCTCAGTTGAGTTGTGCTCGCAGCTTCCGCATTCTCTTCGTGGCAAAGTGTGAGGAGAGCAGGAGGAAAGTGACAATGGACGGGGCTGAGTGGAACTCCCGGGTCTTGATTGTCAGTTTCCAGTGCGCTTTCCTTGACTTTGCGTTGGAGAGAATGCGGCGGCGAGATGAGAGTGAAAGGCTACCGTGTCTGTCTCCTCTGCGTCGTCCTCGCTCGTCTCGCTCTCCTTCACCACTGCCCGCTCCCTCGGCTGAGTGGCAGCTTTTATCCCAGCTCAACCCCCGCCTCACTCACCGACCAACAAGTCTCCACCCCACTCCCAGTCCCACTACTCCACTCCAATTATCTCCCACAATCTCCAATCACCCTCTCCATCTCCTTTCACTCTCTGCTCCATTTATTTCGCAAACACAGTCTGTCCCGCTTCCCATCCAAATAAAACGCAACTTGTGTCGGAGCCATGAGCTAGGAAGGGAAGGACGAGAGAAAGTGCGGCAGTGAGTGGCGTCATCACGCTCGTCTGGGAACCAGGATAAGGAGACAAGGTGCAGACGAGTCAAGCTGGCGAAAAAGAGCCAAGTGGGCCAGGCGGAAGGTGTGAGTGAGATCATCCCTTTGGTAGTTTAAGTGTGGCGATAAACAAGTGCACAAATATTTGCACCCCATAAATCCTGGCACTCAATTAGCCAGGCATATGGCTACGGTGACAGGGTGCGGAGGACGATAAGTGGATTTAATTCCCTTCAGATAAAACTAATGCGAGTCTTTTAGTGTCCATTAAGGCGTGAGTGGACGTGGAACGGCGCTTGGTCAAATCACGAGCCACCTTTGTGTTGGTTGATTGGGAAAAGATGGTAATTGGAAGTGGGAGCGGAGGGCGAGGATTATGCGTGAGTGGTGGATGGAAATGTGATTGTGGAATCCTGTGACGCTCGAGTGTTGCTTCACTTGCAAATGAATGGCGGAATAAATGACCAGATCGGAGTTGATCCCCCGGGACTCCACAGCACTCACCTCCACTTCCATCACAACGCTCCCTTCATCAATAGCCCTTTAATGAGATGTGGGAATTCACAAGCTCCCTGTCCCAATTCTATCGCCACCAATTATCCACAAGCCTTTCATGAGATCCTCTCTGCTTGCAAAGTCTCGCATTTCCTTCCCATTCCAACGCCTTTGTCTCCTCGGCCTTGTTCCCTTCCTCCGCACTTAACCGTAACTTGAGCTCTAATCACACTTGCCCCCTTCACTTACAGCCTTTCCCCAACACTCCATCAACACTCATTTCCCTCATACCAACTCAAAGTCAAAGGTCAAAACATTCCTCCAAGTCCCACTCACTTGATCCCCAATCCACCACTCACCCCATTTCCACTCGGCCACTTCCTATGCAAGGGAGCAAGTGGAGGGACAGAGCAGGAAGGATTTCCCTTCCTTCCCTCTCAACTCATTCCCAACACTCAACTCCACAAGCGTCTTCCTTTCTCTCCATTCACCTTTCGCTCGCCCTTTTAGCTCGTGGTCCACTCGGCTTCCGTCTTCAGCTTCGTATCGCTTGTGGCATGAGCCTTTGCTCCATTGTTGTCGTCGGACTGAGATGCTTCAGCAGTGTGTTTGTGCGAGAACTTAAAATTCCATGCCATGCTCGAGCACACTGGAAATGGACTCGGTGGGCAGGCGGGAAGAAAAGACGTTGACCGGAGCTCTGAGCCTTGGTTTGGCATTAGCGGTGGTTGGGGGGAGGAGGAGAGAATAGCGTGAGACTGACTCGAGCAATCCTCTCCTCTCCTCTTCGCCTTCCTCTTCATATGCAGTGGAACAACAAGGGCTAGTTGTGGGAATGCGGAGTGAGTTGGTGTTTTGGACGAGAGACTTGATGAAAGGATCGCGAGATTCAATGGCATGTGTGGTTTAAAATCCTCGTTGGAATTCCGAAGGATTCCTTTCCAGGCTCTTCCTCTGGCTATCACCGACTCCCACCACAATTCCGCATTCATGGAAAATGGGGCAAGGGAAGAATGACACGATGAATCACAAGCTGATTGAGTGCAAGAGAAAGTCCAAGAATTTACCTCGCGGCTCATTTCCTTTCCTTTCGCGTCCATCCGTCCACCGCATTCTCAACCTCTCCGTCTGCACTATCCACACACTTGCCAGCAAACACACGTCCCTGTCATCCAAACGGCCAAAGGTCTCGCTCCTGCCCTCTTAAAGTAGAGCAACAGTGTGCTTTGAGAAGATGAAAGGCTGATGAGTAAGTGGGAGGATAAGAATCCGATTGGGTCTCCTCGCATGGAACCACGGAGATGGTGCGAGAGGGAAGAGACAGCTAATCCCACATGCACTTCCTTGTCTTCTCCCGACTTCCCTTTCGCCACTAAATCAATTGGTCTCCACTCAGAGACAACAACAACTGATTTCCTTCACATACTGCCATTTCACTTGTCCACACACTTGCTCTTCTCATTCAGCACCGCATACAATTAACCATAAATATTCAGTCGCATCTTCGACCCCTCTACACAATACACTGCTTTCCACTTAAATCACGCCTCAACTACATTTCATGTGCATCACGAGAATCAATAACAATCAAAGAATGCAGAATGTGGGTCAAGTGACAATAATGCATCGAATGAATCCCGTAGCTGCGGCAAACAGCCTACGGCTGGTGGTAACTTCAAGTGGAAATCATTAGAAAATGGGGAAAGGACGCTTTGGAACTTTGAATGGAACCCAAGATGGAGAGTTTCCCTGTTTTAATATAGGAAAGTCCTGTCTCTGTCGCGCTGACTGGAACATGCTCCTTACCTATCGAGACAGTGGGAATTACAACGCATTTACTTGTACAGCCAATCAAGTACAAGTTAAACAAGAGCTCCTTCCAAATGACATTGTTATCGTTGACAGGGAACCTGAGGAGTAACAGGTACTTTTACTACATTTAAGGCTTTTTTCAAACTCTTTTGTCTGTAATTTACATACAGCAATCAAGTTTCCAATCAATTAAAAATTTTCCTGAGCAACTTTTCAAGTTAGTAAAGTGGAATATTTAAAATGGTGTTATAATATTAGCCATTAACCACATTAGCCATACACAGCTCTTCGCATTCCCTTGGCGCTTTCTCTTCGCATGTTCCAACATTTTCCACAGAAACGGATGTGAGGAACTCAAACATTCTCAAATCCGTTTCTATGGGAAATTGTGGAAAATGCGAAGAGAAAAAGCCAAGACCAAGAGAATGCGAAGAACGGCCGTGTTATTTGTTAAACAGCCAGCGTTGGAGTAGAGGTCAAGTCAAAGTTGGTAATAAAGAATTTCGGGTTGAAAGAGCTTTGAGTTGAACTCGTTCGGATTTGAGGATTATCTCCATTTGCTTCGCACTGCTACGAAAGGAAAGGAGAGTGGAGCAGGAAAGGAAAGCCGATAGACCACATGATTATTCACTGCTAATCGCAATGCTAATCACAGTAGCTTGCATTGAAGCACAGCATAAGATAGTTAGTTGCATCTTAAAGAACATGAAAGGTAGAGGAATTTACGCAGTTGACTCCTGAACATTGGTTGAGTAAGGGAAAATGGAATGAGAAATACCTACACAAGAGCAATGATTGGAACTGAGAATAGCTACGCAAGATTCACGCACAAAATCCTATGGTTGTTATTCACGGAATTGGAGCATCCATCGGAACACATTCACTCGGCGTATTCCTTAAGAAGGAAACTCTTTCCCTTTCACCCATGGCAGCTGAGAAATCCTCTACGACTTTGTCGTCTCACAGCATCTTAAAATCGAGCATTTGTTATCCAACCAAATCCAGTGAACAGCAGTTGCTTGAGCGAGACCTGGGTAAGGATAACGGTGCGTAGAGCGACGGGGAAGAATTCACCGAGCCACTTACTTTGTCAATGCTCTCCTCGTGACCATTGCCGTCAAGGTCAAAGAGCACACGCTCTCAACTTGCTTTCATTGCTGCTGCAATTGTTGCAAGTAGATCCACAGAAGATTACCGTCCTGCACGGAATGGGTACTTTGATAGGCCGTAAGCCTATTCGACATGAGAGCCGTCACAGACAAACGCCGCCGAGTAATAAAATCAACGGTCGTAGAATACAATGCAGTAAAACGAGGCACCTGTGTTTACCCTTGACTATTCTAGCAGACCATCCTGAATATATGCTCTACTTAATCGTCTCTCTCTAAGTATGGCAATTTTACATTGGAGGTTACCTTGGAAGCAAGGAATTCAATCTCGAGTCCTTCTCGGAATCCCGTGGCTGGATTATTATGCTTTTATGATTATGGAATTATGCACTTATTCCCTGAGTCCTTCTAAACTTGATTTTTTCCTTCAAACGTGCATTTGTGGTCACAACTTCCTTCTGACCTGGACATTCACCCTTGACCTACAATCACCAAATTCAGTCCTGCAGTCAGCATCCTTGCTGAAGTGTCGTGAGACTAGAATTCCGCGTCCCGCATCTGGGAGTCAGCAGTACCACCGGCAGTCATAGTCGCCAACGCATTTGTATCAGTACGCTGTTTTGCATGATTACTTGGTTTCCATGTTCCTGTGTTGCGTAATCGACCTGCACAAGGACTCCCGTCACTCTCTTTATAGTCTCATAATGTGCTGCAATGAGCAGATACGAGAGAGTCTTGTTTCTTGTACATCTCTCCAGTCGCTTCGACCAAATAAAATTACTTGTAATCTTGTTTACTAGGTACGTCTCGAGCTGAAAAGTGTTTACATTTGGACGCACAGTGAAGTAGAGGACTAGGAAAACGTAAATGAAGCCTATCGCTGTCTTTCTTACCTTCAACAATCATCTGCATGCCATTTTTTTTCAATACCTTCAAGCTAAAGTAGTCCGGGAAAGGAATATTTTTAAACACTAACCCGTTTGACTGTGGCAATTTTTGGAAAAGTAATTAACATGGGCGGTATAGGAAGCCGTTCGACAGTAATATTGGTTGCCGAAAGCAACTTTTAAAGCGACTACTAGACTAGAACCAACGTAGATTTTAGCTCCTCTGCATACGCTCTTTCACGTATGATCTCGGAAAATGGTACTCCACTCCGGTGTTCTCTATTTGAAACTTCTCTAACCGACTATGGCGTGTGCTCTCTACCCCAAAACCTTCTCTACGCCGTCCTCGTGTCCCACGCAGGATTGCCAATTAGTAATTACCTGCTCCACAATCGTGAATTTTTCTATTCGCGAATAACGAATATTCGCGGTCTATGATTCGCGAATATACGCAGTATATATATAGTTATTAATACAGGATACTTTGCACATTGAACTACATGGCATCAAAACCATAAATGATCGTTTTAATGCGATTTTAGCAGTTCCATATGAAATTCCACATTGTATTACCTTAGCTTTTTCTTACTTATTCTAACATGCTCTAATCGTTTTCTTTATAACAGTTGGAACAACTCTAGACATTTTTATTCCTTTTTCCTTTCCTATAAACTAATAGAAATATTGGGATACATGAGTGCATCACCGTTGATATTCCAAAATATGTTAAGTGAATTACGTCTGAAGCAAAGAGCTGATGTTATTGCCATACGTTATCCCTTTATTATTTTCAGTACGGAGCCCAATGCACTAAAGGTATTTTGACAATTCAACGATGATATAGTCTTTCTGTACGTGCTGAAGAGACGCTCTGTACGCAGGAATATCTATACCTTGGCACAGACTCCATACCATTAGTTACAAAAGCGTATTGCGTATTTGCTTGGATAAACGTATAAGGGATGATATAGTTTATTAAAAACAAATTTTTCAGTGCATATTTATGCTAATTTAATTAAATTCTAAAACATTGGTGCAATTTAGCCTTTTACAAAAACAGCTTTTTTCTCTTTTTCTTGCTTTTGGTTAAAGAATTTTGGCGAACATTCGCAAATACTAGATATTCGCGAACATTCGTTATTTGTGGCTACAGTACTTGCATCGCGAATATTCCTAAATCCACGCGAATATTCGCCAATACGAATAACTGTAAATATCCGTGGCATCCCTACACTCTCCGAAGTCAATCTAACGAGCAAAACTTGTCAACGTATTTTCACGGATTCGAAGGATATATTTTTTTTTAATTACGTGGTGCAAAAAAAAGATGAATTGCTTAGCAACATGTTCCGCACTCGCAACTTCGTCCAC
>JAAXYX010002585.1:0-16967 GCA_036851915.1 Ptenothrix huangshanensis
TGCACTAATTCTTCTTCCTACACTATCTCTGTCGTCTGTCGTCCACTTCCACTAGACTTACTAATATTAGTAGCTGTGTACAATTAGCTCCTGCTTCTTCGTCTACTACCTACTACATATGTACATGTGCATACTTGTACAACTTGTACTGTTGACATTGAGAAATGGAATAGAAGAACTAATGATGAATCTTAAGTGAAAGTTTTAAAATGATTTGAGAGGACTGTCTTCCTTCCTTCCTTCCTACATTTCGTACTTCCTTCCACCACAATTACCTACTTAATGAAATTCATAATGTACCTACGCCTACGTGTAAGTAATTATCATTACAACAGGAAACTTATTTTCGTGTGCACATGTTTCTAAAGCTTGGAAAAGCACATGCTATGTGCACAAGTCCGTGTTGATAATAATGCAGTCGGAGCTTACTATACATGCATACATACATACATTTGGAAATACAGTAGAATGGAACTTAACTTAACTTATAGAGATAAACGCTCGTATTAGTACTCGTGAGTAACGTCTTGCTCTTTCTTCGTGAACAGTGAACAGCCAAAGTGTAATTCAGCTTCATGTCATTGTCATTCATTGGATAATGGAATTTGATTTAAATTTTAAGTACTCGTTTGTAAGAACACACCACGTTTGGATATCGACATGCAATGCAAGTTGGTTCTTCTTCTTCTCTTGGATTTGAGGTAGTAAAATGGAAAAAAACGGAAAAATTGCTTTTCTATAGAGAGATAGCATAGAACATGTTGGTATACCTATTTAGATATGTGTACTATGTACCTACATAATATGCACCTACGTTATTTTCCATTCCACTTCCACCTCTCTACGAGTACATGTGTATAGGTATATTATACCATACCCAAAGCTATTTCGTTTAGTTTAGTGTACGAGTACGAGCGTGGTAAGTTTTTGTCCCGTCCTCATGAAGGAACTCATTCATGTGAACAAGAGGAGACACGAATGTGGAGCTGTGGATGCACGCCATTCATGGAAAGTGTATTAATGTGTCCAGAAACTTAAAAAAATTCCTTGGTTTGATGTGTGCATGCACAGGTGACAGAAGTGTAATGCTCAAATACCACAATGCTCTGCTCCGTTTGGGAGACAAATGCGAAAAATAAGCTCGGGAAACGTTCTACAATGACAATGACTCCAAACCCGACTGACTGCCACTTCAACATTAAATAGAAACCTCCAGGTTTACTTACCTATTCCAGGTAAATGACTCACGATGAGAATCCGAGCAGGAACTAGAATGGGTTATATGCGTGTATCTATACACGGTTAAAACTGATCATCTTATTTTAATTAATTATTATTTCCACCTCGTATTATCATACCCTATCTTACCTACTTATAAAAGTATGAGATGAGAGTAAAAGATGAATAAGGGATTTACACATGATTAAAATAAGATGAGATTTTAGAGAGTGTAGGTGTAATTATAATGCCTGTACATATATCTTAGTTTCTCCATTACTTTGAATTCTTAAATGCCTACACATACATGGCGAGCACATAGAAAATATAGACATGGGTGAATGAATGTTTGATATTTACTCGTTATGAAGCGTCCAAATGTTTGGTATTTCCATGTCCGAATAAAAGACCGAGGAACTAAATTTGATTCCTGTTTTGTAGAATGTAATTTGGATTGAATTACTTATGACTTTATATGTACCTATGTATATAGTATTATGAAGGAGATAGGAAAGGGTCGAGGCTAGGATTGAAATGAGGAGGAAAAATTGAAAGGAAGTGAAAGGGTAAAGACAAAGACTAATCGTAAGAACGGAGACGAGAAGAACAAACTGAGCCAATAATCCTACCTACATATGTAATTATACATGAAGAAATGCCTATATGGCAAATGGTATCATCTTAGCTCGACCAATTCCTCCGATAAAAGTGCGCAAATGCAAATTAACTTCGATAATATAATCACCTAAATCGAGAGTCTGTCTTTTCTGAATTTCTCCTCCGTCTTCTCATCTCAGAAGAATTGATTCCAAATACACTTCTACATACGTACACTGCATAGGTAAGTTTCTGCCCAAGGATTTTTCATATTCCTTCATCTTCCATTTCCTCCTAGACTGGAAAGGTAAGGACTAGCCTTGCTCTGTTTCTGGTTCCGATTCGGATTCGGAACCGGAATCGGAATCGGACCAGGACCAGGACCAGGACCAGGACCAGACCGGGACTTTAGCTGGTGCTAGCACTACTACGTAGTTCCCCTTTGTTCCTTCCTGCATTGAGCAGAACTCGCACAGAGAGAGAGAAAGAGAAGAAGGAACGAACGAACGAAGCAATCCAGCATTGTGTTCCAGTGCTTACATAGCCATTGAGAATTTCCAGTTTTATTTTAACATAAACTCCATCCCTTGATGATCATTTGACATGCAAGCAAACCCAGAAGTAGGAGTGGAAAAGATGCTTGATTTCCATCTGAAGAGCCATGTATATGCTGAAAAAACCTGTGCGAAGGATCCATGCCTCCATGCACATATGTATGTATGCATTAGTAGGTACGTGAGTCAGGTAGGTATTGACTTTTGGGCAGAGCAATATGTAGTAGTAATTGACACATGGTCGGGTGTCTTAGCTACATTATGACCAGAATTACCATTACCAGAGAGTCAAAAGTACATAGAACTATGGATGGTGGACGTTTGTTTGTGTGAGGGTGAGAAATATTGAGCAGTATGACTCCCGTGCTCCACTCACTTATCCTCGGTTCTACTCTCTCTCTCTCTCTCTCTATCTCTCTCTCTCTCTCGCTGATCTGCTGGTCTTGTTCTTGTCTGATCGTCTGGTTGATGATGAAAACTAGTGTTTGTGCATGGGTAGAATGTAATTGTATGGTGTAGAGATAGTTGTTACCCATACGAGGTAATATAACAGTTTTTGTCTCGAGCACGTCTGACCGATTCCTGTCTGCCGTTGGAGTTGGTGTTGGTGTTGGTGTTATTGGTACTACAGCTTGTTGTTGGTATTGGTACCTCTTGACGAATTTACATAATAGCCCTTAGCTCGTTCAACCTTCTTCTTGACAACAGCCAACAAGGTGAAAGCCCAAGTGAAGCCGATGAGTCTAAGCCCAACTGACTTCTTTCACGCATTTAAATTTTAAACGATACTCTTTCGCAAAGTAATAAATGGGAGCGCCTGTAATGGATATCGTTGTGGAGTATTTACAATTGTTTTTAGACAATTATTACTGTTATTAACCAACACTGATACTAGCCACTCCATGCCAAATTACGTGGTGTGTTGTCTATTCATCTACTGTCTACCACCACTGTCACTACAACACTACAATACTACCTTCCCGGTCTTCATATGTACATAGAATATATACCAATATATATAAGGTAGTAATTCTGCCTACGTATGCACATACTGGAGCAAACTTCTTGCAGGGAAATCTCGCTGTAGTTGGTAGTTGTAATTACTTATATTTACGATTTACGAAGCTATTAAATATAAAATCTTTTCCGAATCCAAATGTCTAGGACGACATGCTGCTGCTCAAGAAAATACTTGGGTGATGCTATATAGTGCTATATATAGTGCTATATAGTGTGCCAAACAAAAGTGAGTATGTAATGTGGGTACATATGTTAGAAACTACGGAGTAAGAAGCTATTCTTAGTTACACACATACCTATGTATATCTATAGGTATATCTACTTGTTTAAGGTTGAATAGGAATCTGATCGCTATGGCATGGCTCGCTGCACGGCTACAATGTGACGTCTCCAGTAGAATTTTTACATGGTTGTACCTGTGCCTGCACCAGGCATATGTATGTAGGTATACCTACGACATGGGAAAGCTAAAGTTGGATTAGGTATAAGAGCTGTGAAGCTAGCGCTAGGATGGCGATACGCTTAATGCGAAACTCTAGATACATACGGTAAGAGCCGTAGAAGGTCAATTTATCATGACGGGGAGTGGGAGAGGTACCAACCAGGAGATGATATTTATGGACATATTAGAACAGATACACTTGGAGATATCCCCCTTAATGGTTCGAGCACATTTTCCACTAAAAAATGGAATAACAAACCGCCAGTGTGAATCGTCTCCATTCGCATCCCCGCCGGCCCGCATATATTTTGAATTCATCTATTATTGCACTCTCCACCATTCTAACGAAAACGAAGGATATTTCATCGAATGAAAAAACTGAAAAACCTGGAATTAGTTGACTCCTTTCTGTTTCATCATTGATCTCTCAAAGCAATTTCAACGCAGCTGTCTGTCGTCACAATCATTTCCCCACCGTAGGTACTATGGATAATAATATATAGAAAGGCAGACGTACATACCTAAATGCACTTCCATGTTTCTCCTATCCCCTTCTACTGTTTACTCTTGACTCAATACAAAAGTCGACATGTCTTCCTGATGAGACGTGAACGTAAACGATGGCGATGGCGAGGACGAGGACTAGCTTTTTTCCATTTTATCATGAAATTTAAAGGTGCCTCTCTCTCTCTCTATCTGTCGCTTCGGTTTCTGAATGCACATACCTATCCAATGTGAAGATTTTCCTACAATATACCTACACTATTTTCTCAACACAAAAATGTCAAGAAGCACACTCTGTAATAATAGGATTAGTAGGTGTAATTATATAAAATTACCCCGGCATAGCGTCAATCCTTAACTCTCTTGTCATCGGTAAAGTTTAATATCTTTTTAACCTTTCACAAGATCGTTTACATTCCCCATTAATACACACACACACACACACACACATTCAGATCCCACGGATCTATAATTCATTCTACGGAACCATTCAGGATTCTGAATGGCTATGTATGGATGTAGAAAAACAAGGAAGTAGAAAATATTTTTAATTTAGGAAGTACGCGAGATTTTTTGTTTAAAAAAACTAAATAAAAACCATGCGCCGGGCTCTGTCTAAGCTAGTTTTCGCAAATGTCTGGTAATCCTAAGGGGGACTGATGAAATCCAATTACGAGTCTATGGAAATACTGCAGTCAGCCATCGGATTTTCATTTTTGTCATGTGAAGGAAATGGTGACGTGCGGGCGCAGTTGCAGACTGCGACAGTGGATTGGTGGCCTGACTTGACGGAACATTGAGAATATAGTCGTCGACTTGTGTGACTTCACTTTTGCCTTTCGTACTATAGCCTCTCCTACCAACACCATCAGACCAGACCAGACCATACCAGACCAACACAAACCAACACAAGTCCGAGCCAAAGCCAAAGCCAGAGCCAAAGCCAAAGCTAAAATCTACTCCACGTGAACTTTCTACAGAATGAGTCGAGTTGATCTTCCGAGCATCCACTGTTGAGCTAAACTACACCATACCAATACCAGATGCTTGACTGCATGGGCTGGATCATGTTTGTACACTTGCGTATGTATCAGCTTTGACGTTGAACGTAGCTCAAAGATCAAGTTAGAGATGCGGATGGAAACTATGTATGTATGTATGTAGATAGTGGACGTGGATACTCGCTGCTGCTCCTGCTCCTCCTGTCTCTCACTCAGCACGTGCCCACATCAGACCATACCATACCAATACAGAGCTACCATTACCATATAGTCATTGAGAAGACAGCATAGGTACACTTGTCTCCTCACCTAATGCTAACCAGATCTAACAACACTCTAGAACACATTTAGTACCTACCACCTACTGTCATACATTCTGCCGTAGTCCTCAACGTGTCCCAACGACGTAGCTACATATGCAGTGTAACAACTTTATCTGAAAAGACTACATTTCCATATGTCATTGTATCCCTTGCTTTTCTTTCCTCTACTTTCCACTCCAACTCCAGTCCTTCCACTACAATGTTAATGTTTTCTTCCACATTTCACTGACGTGAGAAAGTCAACGTCTACTAATACTAATACTAATACTAATAGTAATACTGCAAAGCCAGCGCCAGGAACGTAAGATGTGAGATTTTTCTCTTTTCTATTCATTCTTTGGTGTTCTTTGGTGACGGTGTTGGGAATAATTCTACTGTATGTAGAGTGGTAGTGGTAGCTGTTGTTTATCAAAGTGTCTGCAAGGGAACTTGAACCATGTAGAAAGTCGATGCAGGACTAGTTGTAGTTGTAGTTGTAGTCGTAGTCGTAGTCGTAGCCGTAGTCATGAGCCTTTAAGCTACTTGCTACCTGCTACCGTATGCATGTTGATACGTGATCTTATCTCCTACTTTGAATACAGTAGCAATAGCAACCAAGGCTTATCTCCCTGACGGTCGCCGTACATTCAACTTCTACTTAATCAATGGACTCGGAGTTAATTCAAAGATATGATTAAAAAATCGATATTCAACTTCTTAAAATGTGTACATCCACCAGGAGGTTGTATTTCTATGTGACTACGGCAGTGCTAGTAACAACTCTTTAGCCGAGCTCTAGTCGACTTGTTAATATGAGAACTAAAACAGAAGTTGAGCATTTTTGATGGTACGTGCAGATACAGGTGAGTATGATTGTAGCCAGAGGCAATTATGAAACACCATGGAAGTGAAAGCTCACTGCAGTAGTTTGGGACTTAGTGGGACCAGAACCAGAACCAGAACCAGAACCAGGACTAGTACCAGGCCAAGAACCAGAATTAGAACCACAATGAAAACTAGATATACCATATAGCCTATCCTAACAAATCTTGGTTCCATTTCACAACGACTTCCCAAAGCCAATTTCATTCCAATTCCAAGTACTCGCCTTAAATTACACTTACACTTATCGCAGAAATGTTCCTCAAATCCTGGCCTAAAAAGCAATCCTTTCCAAGAAAACAAACTAATAAACAAACCAACTCCATTTTGGAATTCTTGAGAGAGAAATTATTAACCGATTCAGTAATAACTCCATAACTCAACCATGAATTATCCTAATGAGCTATGGAAATGGAGGTGAGTGAGTCTACCTCTATGCTATGACTAGGAAACATTATTCGAATGTACGTAGCTAGAAAATAAATACAAGTCAAAAATTACCATTTCAAGTTGCAAGCACACAGTGGTAAAGGGTTTTGATTGAGAGCTGAGAAGAAACGAGGACGAGAAGAAATTGTTTGCGGTTCCTTTGTTTTAGGCGAGAAAAATACACAGTTGGGAAACGCTGCTTGAAATGAGTAACGAATGAGTAGGAGCTCAAGAAAGTAGTAAGTAGTAGTAGGTAATTCACTTTTGAAATCCTCTTGGAAGTTATGTGAGTTCCGTTTCAGGCGATTAGTATGGAGTACTAGTAATAACAGAAAGGAGAAAACAGGATTAGACCAAATACTAAAAGTGCAATCTTAAATCCTTGATAAAACGCAAGAACGTTCCTACGTATGTATGTTGATATTACAATGATTTATTGGAATGGAATGGGATGGAATTCGTACTCGGTTTTTTTAAAGAAAGTATTAAATATTTTCAGCTCGTTGAGTATTTGAAAGTATTGGAGACCGGGTATGAGGGTACGAAGGGAAAAGGGAGTGCTTTTCTGTGTCTTTCCATTCAACTGTGTATAGTTGAGGTGAGCGGAGAATGTTTAGCACTGGAGTGGTTGTAGCTTGTAGTTGTGGCTACGAGAAGAACGAGTGAATAAGTCGGGAAAAATTGAAGCAACTTTCACTATGACGATGGACTGTTCTGGGTTTGGTGAGGAAGGAGCTGAATGTTGGTTCGTTGGTTTGGTTGTTGGTAAATTGTACAGGAGAGAGAGAGAGAGAGAGAGAGAGAGAGAGAGAAAGAGAGTAAAGCTAGTCCATGTAAGTACATACAGGTAGCAAGTCAGAGCTGTCTGCCTGCATAGGGGCACGGGCACGGTAGACTGCCTGCCTGTACTACTATGTTCTGTTCTGTTCTGTTCTGTTCTGTTTGGCCGAGTGTTACCATGGAAGATTTTCGACAAGATTGTCAAAGTTTGGCAGTTAAATGGAGATGAATGGCTCTGTCGCGTGTATGTTATGCTCTGTGCATGCATTCACTGTGCTCAACTGAACTTTCCTGAGCTGAAAGCTACCTGGGAACACCCTAACTCCTAAGTATATATTATGGATGTACTCATTCATATCCATAGCCATATCCGTAGTCGTAGTCGTAGCCGTTCTCAAACACAGAGCCCTTTCTACTTGTCGCTACCAGTTAAGTACATACCTCCATGCATGTAGAACCTCAGACGTCAGAGAGTGCTCAATGTAAATAAGTATACCTGCCTGCCAGCCTGTCTGTCTATCTGTAAGAAAATGTATGTGGAAATAAAGCCAAAGTCAAAACCAAGACGGTACCTACTGAAATAATGGAATAATGGCAACGGCACGTATATATGCCCTACGTATTTTATACAAGCTACAAGCTACCGTCTACCGTCTACCGTCCACACACATCACATCATGTTAGGGTCCTGTATTCACATTCACCATCTATGTACATGCAAAACCTAGTATAGGATTCTATACTACATATTGCTGGGTAAACCTTATAAATGGTACAAAGTAAAGTAAAGTAAAGTAAAGTAAAGTAAAAGACCCTCATCGTCTCTCTCTCTCTCTCCTTCTCACTCTCTTCTCGTCTCTTTTCCTCAGGTATAATTCAACAAAGGCTTTATCAAACAAATGCACACACACACACTTAAGCAAATAATAACTTTGGTACATTGCAACACAAGATTTGAGGACAATATGGCTACTGGTTCACGGTTCTGGAATATGTCAAAGACGAGAGAGGAGTTGTAACATCCATCCTGTCTTTCATTTTCATTCCAGTCCGTACCCATTATTCCGTATCCACACAAATATCTATGTACTCTGGCTACGCGCTTATTTTTAGGATGTACTAAACTTCCTTCTGGTGGTCTACCCGTGTTTTCTGACACCATCCATGTCTCTCTCTCTCTCTCGCTGTCTCTCTGTGCATTCGAGGGGAATTGAAAGTAGGTATGTTCTCTCCAAGTTCTAGCCGCAAATCCATGTTTGTTATATCTAATTATATTGGGGAATTACATATAGGTATATGCGTATCTCTTAGAGTCGTTCTGGTCTCGTTGGAGCTGGAGCAACGCACATAATACATACATAGGTAGGTTACGTATGCATCCAGATACCTTGGTAGAATGACTTTATATGTATATTGTGTACAGATCCATGCAAATCCATGCATACGAACCCTCCTACCTGCCTATAAATACGATAGAGTGTGGCGACGAGTAAAATGTGCTTTCTTCCTGGTAGCTTTAGAGTCTCCCAGTAGACCTGTCCACATTTTCTGCATTGCTAATGCATGTCTGTCTACCTGCCTACCTTCCTACCTTCCTACCTGGCACATTCATATGAACGAGCACGGGATGCATTCCAATAAAAATTCCTTAGCAAATTCAATCACATTTTTATTAACCTAAGCTTAAATATGCGACGCTTTCCTAAAACGAAGCACACCAACGGAACTAACGTGCCGTACTCAATTGGATTCTCAACGCATACGTTGCGTTGCGTTGTGTTGTGTTCTGTTGTGTTGTGTTGTACGGTACGGGACCAGTCCAGTATCTCTGACTGAGCATATTATACATAGGTACAAAGACATTTTCTCAATCAATCTCGATGTACCTACCCCATACATTGTGGAATTATCCTTATGATAAAGCTAAAGGTCTGATCGTGAGTTGTGAGTCTGATAAGTGAATCACGTGACAAATGCCATGCACAAATTGCCGATTGGGTTGATTCACCTATTTATTTAGGTACTTGGGTACATTTCATGGGTATGGGTATGTATATCAAGCAGTGTATGGACTTTGAGTCTGATCTTGCAACATTTTTGTTTGTTTGTCAAGCAAAGGTTAGGTGTTCTAATTAACTGTACAAATCCTGTTTGAACAAAAGCTTGTGTAATGAGTAATTTAATGAGTCTTTCTAACTATCTAAGGTAGCTGAACTATATGTTATCGTATCGTGGAGGTAGAGAGGAAAGTACGTGGAAGGGTTATCATTCGAAACGTGAAGGTTACCACGAGCTTCTTTAGACTACATACATGCTTGGGTATGCTGGTAATTAAATAGCCATCACCTTTAATAGCGCATTAGACGCTTCTTCCAAGAAGTCATGTCGATGTCAACTGACTCATGAACTGTCTATGTATGTATTTCGACCAGAAACTCATTTAAAATGTTCCTACACCAATTACGATTTTCAACTTAATGCATTCTTCCTACACATGGATAACCATGCAAAAGAGGATCCTGGTACTACTGGATATACACAAGTGATTTTATGCAAATTCGAATTCATTAAATGCAATCTAAACCAAAGTAAGTCAAGCTAAGATAACACGTGAACTACTCAACCCTTCCCTCCCCTCCCCATTTCCCCCACTCATTCTAATTCTCGAGAATATCTTATTGTTATATCAGCAGTTTGTATGTAGTTGTAGCTGGGACATCTATTTAGAACTTGAATGTCAATACACCTGTGCTAACCTCCATGGTCGCGTCGTATGTTTGAACAATCAAGTTTGCTCATTTTTCACATAGGATTTTTCCAACTCCCTTCTAGAACTGGTTGGTAGTAGTAGTAATGTATGTATGTATGTATGTATGTATGTATGTATGTATGTATGTGTGTATGTATGTATAATGTGTGTGTGTCTATATACATAGACTCTGTATTACTTGAAAATCGCGATTCTATTTATTCCTCATTTTGCCTGTCACCGGCTGTCCGTTTGAATAACGAATAGCGAGAAGGACACATTCTGGACAATTACAAACTACATATACAGAATACAGTTAAAAGCAGTGGCTGTAAATTTTTTGCACGTTCCGCTCTCAATAGACTTCTGGGCGACTTATTGCTTTTGAATACAACTTAAGTCAATATATACAGTAGCTTTCACATGCACTTTACTTCATGTAGGTATTTTCTAAAACACCTACCATTGTCTGATGTACTAATAAAACGGGATGACGAGGAGCTAATGATGAGCTAAACCAAACCGGAGTATGACAATGTAGTTTGAGTTGCTTTTTCCTATTAAATTTTAAGGCTGTAGCTGTAGCATAATAGTAGTAGCATTTCTCGGGGAATTCTAAAAACTGGAGCCCGTGTGTCTACCGCGTATGTAAGTGTGCATATTAATAGTGGATAAGAAAAGAAAAGTGTGTCTCCATAAAATTTCCATTTGAATGAAAAGCCACAAAAGAGCCAAAAGTCTTTATGACTGTTTGTGCTGACAGAAAGATTACTTGTAGTATTGTAATTGTACCCACTAGTTACTGTTACTACAATTTTATGAAAATAGATAATTTATTATCAAGTCAGATCATTCAATGCTTGAAATGAATTTAAAAATGTGGAATAGAGATATCAGTGAAACTGCTCAGGTAAATGGTCCTCCATTCCATTCATCAGGAACGGACTTTGAGAAACGGACGGGGTAAAGGAGATTGGGAAGTAGGAAATTATTCCTCGATTAGATTATTTCATGTGGCATTGAGGTATTATTTACTGCAATGCTGCATAATATATGCTACACGATAAACTCTCTCTCTCTCTCTCTCGACCGTTTCTCGACTACTAATGCTCAATGGGGCTTTGCTTTCCGAGTAGTTTTGGGGTCCAGGTATACTTACATACAGATATATGCATACCTACCTATTTCTACCTGTACCTGCATGTACCTACATACATGTAGTTATGAAAGAGTAACATAACATTATTACGATGGCATATCAGTTGTATGTACATAGAGTCCAAAGAAACTGAACGAGTGAGACTGGACTGGAAAAATATTATGTATGTATTTTTGCCCGAGGCCAAAAAATGTAACTTGGCTCAGGTTAGCAGTAACTATAAGAGAGAGAGAAAAACAAAGCACTCACACAGCCTCACCTCCAACTCCAAGTCCAACTACAACTCAAACTCCAATTCCAACTCCCTCGCCTCACTCTTATTACACTCTCTACGCAATCTGTTATTCACTTAAACCCATCATAATCTAATAATTCGGTATTCGGCAGCATTATCTGTATACATAGGAATAGCATTGGAATGGGAAATGATTGAAACTCAATTGAGCACATGTCAAAAGTAATTTATAGCTTCACACTGACAATTATTATACACTTCAATCATAGGTTAGGTCATGTTTACCCAATCCTTCAGAGCAGTCTTTTTTTTATTTAACCAAACCAATGTACACACACTACTTCTTAGGTACATAATATAAAGCAAACCTACCTACTACATACTATCCCAAAATGCTGTGGTTGTGGTGTTCTGTGCTGGATCGAGTACAAATACCTACCTACCTAATTATACATTTATACAGCACATACATTTTGTCTTGCTCCTTAGAACTAATCTGGCTATAATTGATTCGGTAATTACGTAACAGTTATCTTTGTGTAACTGTTAATCAATTAGCTCTGATTACTTTCAAATATTGGCATTGCTTCAGCACTGATTAGCGTTCATAACCCTATTGAGCCTTTAATATAGAAACCGAGTCATTCCTCTCTCTCTCTCTCTCTCTCCTTGCGTTAAATTAAGTATTCTACGTTTAATAAAGTGATCACGCTCCTGCGATTCTTCGTATTGGAATTAAAATTGGACTGAACTGTGCAGGGATAATCGTAATCGTATTGCATGAGCCACATTAATTTGCCTGTACGATTGCAATTCATACCTACCTACCTACTTTTTTATACGACCAATTCAGCCCGAGTCCTACAATTCTAATATTTGTACAGTGGTATATGTATGTAGGTACTGTAATCTGTAATGAAATGAAGACCGTGGACTGATCGTGAGACTAGGACAGACTTACATCGTGGTTGAAGGTGCAAAACTGAACATCTTTTTTGTAGCGTTATTGGATTTTTAAGAGAATGTTACGTTTTGCACCTTCAAGCAGGATATATGTATGTGCATACTTAGACATACATACATGCATGCATGCATAGGGGTGTAACATTACCACTTAATGATTACACAGGCATTATTGCCCTTCCTACAGATACGTACGCTATAAGTTATAAGCAATTCAATGCAATGGAACTAAACTTTTTCCTCGATTTTATGATCACAATAGTCATTCATAAGTTTCATAAAGTTTGCATAAGAAATAAAGGCTAGTAAAGTAGTGTGGCCTAGTAGGAACAGCAAGTGAGCAACTTTGGATAGGCAAAGTCAAAATGAGTAAGATAATAGCAAGAAGAAGGTAAAATTCGTCTATTTCTGTATAGACGTGGGAGCACATATTATGTATGTATGTAGCAAGTTCCTAGTCACCAAGTATGGGCATATAGTGTAGGCTTGGCGTTGGAGTTGGAAGTCGTAGCAATAGTAGTAGTAGTAGTCGTAGTCGTCGTAGTAGTCGTAGTAGTAGTAGTAATGCAATTCAATGGTTATTTGAGCGACAGTGACTACATAGGAAAAGGAAAAGCCAAGAGACCTAGAATCCAAAATGCTTGTACACAGGAGACATTAAAAAGATATTTCATGTCCAGGAATCCGAGTAAATGAGCTGTAAAAGTTTAATGTTAGACACAAAGGGGGGTCTTCGTGAATAAACTCAGAGGAAAAAGCCTTGTAAAATTCTCAACTTAATCTGGCATTATGTACATAGTTTTCACATTTTTATGCGCTGATTTTTATGTCTCCCGTAACGTGGATACCTTTACGTAATGAAGACCATATTTTAAAAAAACGTTCGAGGAGCACATACTATACCTACCTTGGTTTTGTACATATATATATACCTATACATGTTTACGTCCCAGCCACAATCCACATCGTGTATGTAGTATCAAGTATGAACATGAACCTACAGATATACGTGTAGGTACCTATACATACATGTAGATAAAGCATAAGACACATTACTCTAGCAATAGGCACTTGAGACAGGACTGCATTGCATAATACAAATAACTAATAATATGTGTACGGCAAAAGTAGTTCAACTCTACGACTCTGTATCCGTATGTATGTATGTATGGAGAGAGTATACAGGCACTAGGTATGTAATTTGCATGCGCTTATGGGTTTGAAAATTGTTACCTTCTCAGGGATAGTTATGACATAGTAAACTTAATAAAATAATTTTGTAGCCATTATTTTAAATCTTAACCTCTGTCATCCGCATCCATGACTTACTTAAGTATATACCTACGGCGACTAAGATAACTTCTACGCCCTCATCGAAAACACGTACAGCACCTTCAGCCTACCCAAGCTAGAACAATGTAAGCCCAGAAATTAATTTTTGAGCGTGGAACAAAGACAAATACCTAGCATTAGCCATGCCAATGTAGAAGTCGATTCTTCTGTAAACCTACACGGTAAAAACTAAAAATTCTTAAAACAGGAAAAAATGAAGCTAAAATGTTGTAAAAAATACTCGTTTTTATTTAGCATAGGTAATTAGGATACATCTTAAGTGCTAAATACAAGTATGTTTTAGGCGTTTTAGGTGCACCAGTTTTTACAGTGTGCGTATAATGTAAATGTCTATGACTGTTTCTTGTCTGCTTCAACTTTCATCCTATAAGCTTTCCATGCACCAACCTACCTCATTTTTACTCCCCATGCAGTTATTTTTTAGAATCAAATTCCTCGGCACGTAGGTATTCCCCAATTTATTTAGATATGTGCTGTCAAGATCTACGCCTTTGCTTTGTTGGAGTTTCCACAATTCTCTCTTTGCTTTGCCTTCAAACAAAGTCGTAGAATAAAGACTGGTAGCTGCTTTCCCCTGCCTGCTCATGTGTGGCTGAATCCTGCAGATTGAATTGTAAATACTGAATTGATTACACCACTAGGGACGTAAGTAATTGGGAAAAAGATGGAGACCATGGCATGGGGAAGAAGGGAGGTTGCAAAAATTGTCTAGTCAGGTTGAGAAATTGGGAAAATAAGAAAGAAAAGAGGGATGGAGCTTATAGTCCATAGAACGGGTCAGGTGAAACTTTAATACGAAATATTGATCGTTAACTTCCTGAATTGGCAACATTTTCAATCGACTTTCACTCTTGTATTAGAAAACACGCTCCTTTCAGTTTTACTTTTGCTCTTGCTCTTACTTTGCTTCGCCTTTGCTTACTTCCCCTCTTTTTCTTTCTCGGGAAGAGTGAGTGAGTGAGTGAGTGAAGTAGCTAGACACGGTATGTACGTGAATCTACAGTGCAGTGCAGTCGATTACTTTTTCTACTAGTACTAGCCGGACGAAGAAAAGTCCAAGTTGAGTTCCTTTCCTCCTTACAATTTCATTCCATTCTTCACCATTAGCTACATATTCATGCGGCATTGTCTGAGCAAGCCAAAGCCGGATGATAATAATAGCTCCGGCGAAAGTCATATGAGTCAGTGCTACTACATAGAGTTAGACTGTGTGTATATCGACATGCCTATACATCTGTAGATAAAGCACACCCGGATCTCTTTGTGCTGGATCTGGATTGGATAGCCACGTAGGTACTATGAGTGCTATGGGATATATACATAGAGGAATATATAGGTGAACTACATTGAACGCTCCATCTGTGGCATTCAATTTGTCAATTTGCTGACAGCCTGGCACCTGCAAACGCCTGGCACGGGTTCTTTTCGGTTCTGTTTTCTTTGACAGTATGTATGTGCGTAGGTTGTCCGCTCACTCCTTCTCGTCCTATTGATAAAGAATGTATACATACGCTAATATCCTTTCCCTTTTTAAAATAAACTTGCTTTATTTTTTTCCCAACCATTTTTTTAGCTACTGCTACGGCACGGCTTTTTCTTCTCATTTTTTTCCATCCTAGTTTAGGCAGGCGAGTAGAAAGCTATACATACTACTTAATAATTATGTCTGACATTATTCACACTCAGAGCATTGTGTGATCTGTAACAAATAATCTGGAGTATAATGCACAGGATATTTGACAACAATACAGATAATTGTACTATAAACTCGTCTCAGACATAGTTGGCTCCTATCCATTTTCGATACATTTAATATCATCAACAATTTATTACTCCTTGACTATCTCTCTCTCTCTCTCTCTCTCTCTCTCTCTCTCTCTCTCTCTGTACTGTTTAGAAGACTATTCACACAGCTATTGCTCTATTTACGATCTAAATTCCAATTCCATTTACTTGCTTTTACCACTTTTCCTACACTCCAAGAACTAAGCTTACAAAGGTAAAGGTTCATATATACACAGTATACAGTATACCTATGTAGCTATGTGTGTAGGTAGGAATTTAGAAAAGCATTGGCATTCATACCGACCGTACGACATGTTCTTCGGCTACCGCTTACGGTACGGTTACCCGCAAACATTATTTGTTGTCTGTACGAAGGCGAAGGGTAAAGTAGCGGTACAGTTGTAGACGTCCTTTCTATTGTTACATTCCTGTTTACACGGAGGGAGAAAGAGTACACATGAGCGAAGCGAATAAAGGAAGGCTGATGGTTGAGATAGTCGATGAGGAGGAAATTGCAAATGAACACCTACTTAAGGTGTTCTAATTGAATTGATGGCAAAATTCCCTGCCAGTTTCGTGAATATATTTTATCGATACCGGTGATATATAGATATATTTATATATAGGTATATACTGTATATATATGTACACGAATGAATGTGGACATGTCAAGGATGCCAACGAACAAGTCCAAACAAATAGTTACTGCCAAAATGCTTCAAGGAGTCGGTCCTAACTGAAGGAAGAAAAGAAATGCTGCCGCATTGGTATCGTCATCGTGCATAGACTCAACGCAAGTAGCTAGACTCTACCAGTTTCTACTTGGATATGTGCTCGTACACACTGTCTGCTTTTAGACAAAAGCAAGTTGGACGATGCGCCGGTAGAACTTCTTTCCTTTCCACCGGATAAGTTCCACACCAAGTCAAAGCAAGCCAAGCCAAGGCAAGCCAAGTCAAGTCAAGTCAAATTCATGCTAGACCAGACTAGACCA
>JAAXYX010002586.1:0-16966 GCA_036851915.1 Ptenothrix huangshanensis
AAGGTAGTCCAGTGTTCTTGAGGTGTTAGTGATTTCAGAACGGCAGCTACTCCCATTCAGCTTTCAAGTAAATCAGCACCGCCTAAAGGTATTATGTAGATCTGTGGCTTTCTAATAGCTTCCAGTTTTTTAATCTTCTAATGGTAAATAAAAATCAAATGAACTCAAAACTAATCGAAGATTGATGTCCTAGTTTTGCTACGAAATAATTATTGATGGCATTTTGATTTAGTGGCATTACTCAAATCAAAGGAAGAACAAAATTGTGCCCGGAACCGGAACAGACCAGGATTTCCGGAGATTAAAAATAAAGTTAGATTACTACGGTGCTGATTGGATTTGATAGTAGGATGCTGAATTGAAGAACTAGCTTGATTCAATCAATGCACAGAATCTACGTTTTTCATGGCAGTAGTAAGAACTTTTCTGTTGGGTCATTGATACCTACCTATATGTATGTGAGTGTGCACATGATGCTTACACGGGCAAAATAAAAATATTCTAATGTTTGTAAAAGAATGGAAATAAAAGAGTAAAGGAAATGAAAAATGTAAAGATTCGTATACTCATCCAAGAAGAGACGCTTCGGTTTCGGTTTCGGTTTCACCAAATCACCATTTGCATCAGATGTTGAGCGAGTCGTGGTGCTTGTTTCTCATCCGTTTTCTTGGGAGCAGAAACTCGTGAAGGAGTTGGAAGCTGGAGCGATGGATGTGATGTGGGAGCTGATCCGGATGTTGTGTGTTACATTTCACAAAACTACGCATGTCCATAAATTTAGCCGACCGAAAACCAGATGAAGGAACACACAATGTTTTCAGTTGGAAGCGGAGACCACGCATAAATTGAAACAGAAATTCTCCCTACTTGCAGTTCCTTTTCTTGCCGTGCTTGTGTTTCACACAAGTGGTAATTTTCCAAGTTGCGTTAGAGTTTGAATTGGTAAACGTATGCTGTCCTTATGTAGGTATTTTTCGAACCGGGCCGGGATTGGAATAATTCAGATTTGACTCAAGGTAGCATTACCCACAACACTGACATCGAGACACAAAACAAATAATTTCCGCCAACAATTCAATTCGCACCATACACGCGCACAATCGTATTTCTCGGATATTCCGTCACAATGGGAATTGAGATGTTACGGAGATTAGATTAGTCGTTGTCATCCATGACGCGAAGGGATCGCTAGAAATATATCAAGGCAATATTCTGTACTGCCGTCGGAAGATCGTGAGGAGAACAAACCCTTTTTTGACGCACTCTAATTCCAAACTGCTCGTTTAAAAAATCACAAAACAATTCAAAGGAAAACACGAAACACAAAAAGTATTTTGCACAAACCCCTCACAAAGAATTAAATATAATGAATAATGTATTAGGATTATATTGCAATGTGTGAAATTGTAGTGTAGTGTATTGTTTGAAAGAAATACTTATGCTAGTTAGATTTGCTTTACTTAGGTAATTATGTACACACGGGTGAATAATACGGAACTGGATTACACGCTAACTATTCGTGACATGCCTATATATTTAGGTAATTAAATGTATGTTCAACGACGACGACTAATACTTGTTTACATTCATTATATATGATTTAGTATAATTAAGTGTGTGTATAGTAAGTTGTATTGGAGCGATGAGTAATACAGAGTAATGAGTAGTAATTATGCTATGTATTCATTATTTACATTGCTAATTTAGTAGTATGTGTAGGAGTGTCGGGAGTACATACACAGTAACTTACGAATCATGTACACAGAGATACACATGAGATAAAGTCTTGCTTTGCCTTATTCGTATATCATTATCGTATCGGCTCATGTAGTCTGTACGTATCATTAATTATAGGTATGCATTTTGTAGGTTTTCACTTCTATTTCTTCCATAGTATCGCACAATCGCACGTATCTTCTTTATCGATTTTTTCTCTACTCTTCTCAAGTGGTAACTTTGTCACAGTTGGGAAAGGTTCATAAATTCCTAAATTCTTTTATACGTATACATAATGTAAGCTTATTTAAAGTGACATGAGTCTCGTACCGTACCTCACGACACGACACGACACTGCACGACACCACCTTACCATTACCATACCGGACTACAGAGATACTGCAATTATTCTAGTTTACATTTACAAGTCGTACCGTACTACAAGTTGACATAATTTATCGAGTTGACAGTTGGAGCAGATTGAGATGCAACTCTACGCACACGTCCAATCAATCTAATTCCATCAAACCTTCTTTCTCAACTTGCTGCACCGTCAAATTCCTACTTTTATCTTCCCTTTATTTCCCTTGCCAATGTATTTCGTTTTCTTATTTCCAATTTCAACTTTCCTTTTCAGCGTAAGCGGTGAGACGAATCGGAATCAGATTATTTGTAATTTGGATTTTGCCTTGTGGCGAATGTGAGGAGATCTGATTGGTGTGTTGAAACATAAGTGAAATACTGAGGTAGAATTTGATTTGAATTTGCTGTGTTTTTGCATCAATAATTTGTTTGCCAACGTCTTGCTTGAATGTCTGTCCTGGTTTGACTCGGCTATGCTGCCTTTCCCTGTGTGAATTTTGTTAGTTCTCTGTCTGCATTGGCTGTTCTGTGTTCTGTCTAAGGTGGGGAGTTTGAATTATTAGGATCGTGCTCTAAAAATGGAAAAGAAAGAAAAGAAAATTGAATTAATTAGTATCATCCAGAAGAGATTCATCAAGATCAAGAGAGATGGGTGTATTGGTTTCGGAATTGAGACCATTGTCACTGCCAGATGAATTTGACTCGGGTTTCGTCTTGTTCTCCTTTTTCCATTTCATTCGACGATTCTGAAACCAGATCTTGATTTGACGTTCGGTCAGGCAGAGTGCATGGGCAATCTCAATTCGTCTTCTCCGGGTGAGGTAACGATTGAAATGGAACTCTTTCTCCAATTCCAGAGTCTGGTAGCGTGTGTACGTTTGTCGACCACGTTTTCTTTCTGCAATTCCCAATCACACACAAACAGTCAGAAATGCAAAACCTTACTTAGCTACATTTCATTCCAAGCATTTTCCAAATTGATATTTTCGGTCTTGTGCTTCCGCACACATGCGTAGCATTTTTCGAGTCTGTACAATCACTCTTTGTGAGCAAATGATGCAGGTTTGAAAAGTATGAAAATAATGCGCTTCTGCAGTTGTGATTGATGCGTGCAGAAAATACGCGACAAAATAGAAGGGAGGAAGCTTGTGGTTTGAAACAGTGCTTGTAGTCTGAGGAGTAATAATAGTAACTGTTTAGGAATGGGCTCAAGTTTTCCACGCCATATCCTGCTCACTGCACACCGGCTCACAACGAGTATCCGTCAATTTCCTCAACATTTGTTCGTTGATTGGGATTGGGACTGTGACCGCGAGATACTATAGAATTTTAGGTAGGGGTTTAGTAGCTCCGTCTTAACCTTACGTAGACCCGCCTTGACTTGGTTTGAGGACCGTCCTAGAAAGCTCATTGTATACCTACAGTAATCCAATTGCTACATACGACGGACTACGATGGAAGGAATGATGTGAAATAAAACGTCACGTGAAGCAGCGACTTGACAATGATGAATGGTAGAAATTCAATCGAAAAATCAAGCTGAGCAGGCGGTCCTTCCTGCTCCTATTCTACACAAAGAGCGATTGATCGAAAGCTCATTTCTTTGAACACCAAACGGGTCTGTCCACTTGTCAGCGAGGGGTCATTCTTTCAGCTAAATAAGCTATATGCACAGCCACAGCTCTTGCTGATGCTGGTCCTGGCTTGGAAAGTTGAGTGAGTGGAAACCAATCTCACGTAGACAGATCATATGTAATAATAATAATTATTATTGTTGTTATTCTGATTGTGCCTCAAACACTGCCCACCACAGTCAATGCAGCCATGAGGCTTAGGGATTTCAGCAGGTCATAAACATAAACGGAATAATTATAAGAATCATAAATTGCAAATGCTGTGAAGCCAAGAAACAGGAATGCCTATTACCATGTAATTTTATTATTTAATCATTATCATTATATAATTTCTCCCAAGTCAAGTCATATGATTAGGAATTACGATGGAGCATGTAATAGATGACACTAATGCATTGATTACATAGTTGAGCAAGTAAATAGTTGTAAGGAGTCCTGGTCGTCGCTGTATGCAGTGCAAGTTCGAGCTAAGCGTTTTACATATTATTCATGGGAACTCCATTAGACTGACTGAGCGCTGAACGACGCGGACGTTTAATTACGGATGAGTCTGCACAGACAGGACTAAATTAAAATTGTATAATTTCTCAGCTAACTAGTTTCTCAGGTTCAATTCAAATATGCAGCACAAGTTTAGCTCGGCCGCTGAGGAAAAGCAAAGCCAAAGGAAGAGGAAGGCAAGCCCATGCCCACCAATGAAATCCAATGACTGACAACTTGACTGAAAAGCCATTAATTATTCCACAGTTCTACAGCACTTGATTAGGGTTCGTCATCGTGAATGCCCTGCACTGCCTGTACGCATGTTCCTTCCCTTCCTTCCTTTCATTCCTCTCGTCTCTTCGCCTTAATAATAACAGCAATCCTCTCGTCCAACATACACACTTCTAATTTGGCCAAGTCTGGTCTTTGTCGGGCCCCTTAGGCTCCAACCTTTCATTTGGCTTCCTTTGGTTTCACTCTCTCAACCGTTCATGTTCGTGTCTGTCAAGAGGCATTCTTACTTGGTGTCTTCCACACAAAAAGAAATACCAAAGCAAACCGTAAACATTGCTCTGCCTCTGCCTTCCATCACCCACTCCACTTGCTTCATTTACATCAAGTGTTCCACTCCACTCATCCCCACAAGTGTGGTCCAGAGTGCACGGAGGAGTTGGGCCATGTGGAGAAAAGAAAATTTCCAGGAAATTCACCAACACTTTTGAACAAGCGGAATTTGGACGTGAGATGAGAGTACCTGCAAAGGTGAGATTGAGTGCGACGACGGCGAGACATTGAAGCGTCAGGAAGAAATGTCCATGTTGGAACTCTTTCATAATTCGACACATCATTTCAAGAGATGACAGGTGTTATTTACGATTTTACACAGCCACACGTTCAACTTTGACTAATGCCTAAATAATAATATAATGGGAGTATGAGGGTTGAACTGCGGACGATAAGATTCCAGATTATGATAAAGCTATATTAACTTTACGAATTACACACAGAGTCATTACGGATAGATTATCCATGCTCATGTGTGTACGATCGTGTAGTACATACGCTGTCAAATAATCATAGCTCGAGAAGTACTTGAGTCGTGTCGTTGTAGTCGCACACGCATCCACCTATCATATCGACCATCTCAGTTAATTCTCCCTTGTTTCTCCCCGAGTCTCATGCCAATAGTTCACATGTAATATTATGTATGGCTTTTTTGCATGCATGACTGACACCTGAATACAAAAAATAACTCAGATGAGATGATGGCGTGCCAACCACGGCCCTGTGCTCTGCGGTCCTCCAGTCCACCGTCTACTCATGTACATACATGCCCATATCAACTGGGAACACGAAGCTTGCACGCTGCTCTGCAAATTGCTAACTTCATAAGGAACAATCTAGTTACGACTTCTTGCAACGTATTATTTCCAAATTTGCCCAGTTAAATTAGTTTCAATTGTCCAAGTCAGCATGAGCATTTACCAACAACTGGAAAATAGAGCACACCTTCCACCACAAATACTACGACACATTATATTTCAGCGGTTTTTGATCTGGTGTAATTTATTCCGTATAATTATTTTATTAAATGCAGTTTAAACACGTTCCGAATGCCAGTTCAAAGTTCAGACGGATACAATCATGTAATGCAATGTGAAATACGAGTATTTGATTAGCGGAGTGAATGGACACATTGAGGTAGAATCAGTGTACGTGATCAAGTGTGGCCCCTAACGGCAAATGTGACGCGGGCTAAAAATATGGAACAACCGTGGGTTTAAGCCCAAAAATTAGCCATGCTGTGAACATAAGGCTGAAATAGAATAGAGAAGGAGCCAGGTTATGATGAGTTTAATAAGGGAAAGGAAATGCAGGGAAAGCTCTGAGTCGGGGCAATGGCTAGGCGATGGCTGAGAGAATTGTGGCAACTAAAAGAGACTAATGGTAGTGAGTAATGTGATGGTATGGTTTGCTCTGCTCTTGTTTGGCATCGTCTGGCCTGCTCTGCTGTACAACCCTCATTTGCTTTGTTCGATGGAGAACATTCATTGAACCAACATCTCTTTATTCACAGAGCTCTTCGGATATTTTAATAGATTAGCTAATACGCAAGGACCTGTTTGTTCATCGAACAATGCAGATGAGATATCCGTACGGAATAATGCGAGAGAGGGAGAAATGATTACGGTTAACCAACATAACATGGAAAATGTATGACCTAAAAGACGGAATATTGATGAAATAATACACGTAAGTAAAGAGTAAATGTTTGTTCTCTCAATTCCCTTTTGCCCGTGAGCTGCATGAAAAGGTGATAAATTATTCTTTGCGTCTCTCTCTCACTCTGCTCCTGTTTCTGATGTTTTTCATCATCCTACTTCGCTTGAGCTATGAAAATGTTTACTAGAACAATATATCTCCCATGCCTGGAACAATCCCACCAATAACCATCTATTATTTTTCCATCTTATGTACCTATCTATTTTTCCTCGCCTCCGCACTGCTCGCACATACGGTGTTGTGTGTTGTACCGACAGCGTAAAACAGAATGAAGGAGAATAAAAACATATGTATTCTAATCGACTCCTTGTCCGCATAAATAGACCATGGAAAGCTGGTTTGGTTTCCCTTTGACTCCAGCTTTGACTTTGACTTATTTAGCATGATGATGAGATGATTCTAGCCTTTCGTGCAATATGTTTCCATTTGACAGGCTTCACATAACATTACAACCACAAAGAACTTGCTGGTTGCTGCTTGCTACTGCTTTCATTTCAAATAAAAACAATATTTCACTCAAATCCGTATTTCCCGTAGATTGTGGCCTAAGACACACAGGCGACACAGTCATGTATTTTATTATTTGATCAAATGGAGCTTATATAGCAATGAAATAGTAATGGCTCTGCAAATAAGAATAAAGTCGTATTTCAAGTCCCAATAGACTCCGTGGACAGTGTACGTAGACTTTGGACGCCATTCAACCTTCCATTTCCCATTTACGGATACTGTTATTGCTGATGCGGATAAAACAAATAATACCTTGTCTCCTCCTGCTCTGCTTCTGCTCTACACACCAACTACAAATACAACCACAATGTCTATATATTCCGCGTGTTCCCGCGGCTTCACAATTGTTTTTTCTCAACCCATTCCGTGTACTAATGTCCAAGGGTTATTTGTGCCATTAAAACCCCGTATGTATGTATGTATGCGTAGCTGCTTTGAGCATTCGAGTAAATACACGGATATGCTCAGTACATACAACTCAATGTGGCTGAGTAAATAAAAAAACAAATATTCCAACTGAGTATCGGCGTCGGTTTCTATCACTACTCAACTGCCTGCACTATACCCGCACTCCAGCTTCTTTTGATGAAGACATTAATCATTTACCTCGGCTCGCTACAATGAAAAATAAAATGAAAATATAGAAATATATGGAAACAAGGCGAAATGCATTACAAGAAATACCTGTGCAGGGTTTTCCTTCGTGCGCTTTCAGCAAAGCAGCTACAGAAATTACAAATTCCGCCGAAATTGAATTCACTTGAGTTTTGGTCTACTGCGGTGTGTGCATATAGAAGGAAACACTACGCGCACGTATACAACATGACATGAAGCCATATTCTGTACTAACTTGGCAAAGTACTTTTTCACTGATTTGTTACCTTAGCTTATTCTAAATAGTCACGCGCACCGAAAATAGTATTATTAATATTCGTAAATTAAACTTGAATCAACTCCTAGCCAAGTCAAATTGCTAGGAATTGGAATTAGAATCAGGAGCAGGTTGCAAAGTGAAACTAAGCATTGACAGGAAGAACGAAGGTGATGGCTCAATTCGGAGATGCTGACTGTCAAAGTGAAACTGACCGTTGCATAACAAGAGCTAGTGCTGTCCAGCAAACTCTTTGAACAAAGGACTTCATGTGGAGTCATTTTCGTAGGTAAGCATAATGCATAGGTAGACAAGGACCAGGAATTGGGCAATATCGACATTGTCAATGTTTTACAGCATCCTTTGCTCTATTTATCTGTCAAATGCTTTGTCACATTCTACAACTTTATTAAGATTTAAAGCCCGGTCATTGTCCCTAGCCATTTAGCTCCGTCCTCATTCCTAAACTCCTTCCTTAGATTCGATCGCAACATGTAGTGTAAAGATGCAGCAATTGACACCGAACTTGATTTTATGACACAAAGTTGGCCTGGATAAGTGGAGAGGTGAGTGGGACCCTTGAACTTGAATCTAACGTAAGCACCGTATTTTCTACAATAGTGAGCCCCGCATACTATTCAAACTGAATGTCAGACCCCTCTCGCTAAAATATGGCTTAGGATCAATGACCACGTGGTACGCATCCACTGAGTTAGATGGCTTAAACACGTGTCTAAAATAATTAACGCTGTCTACATGCACAAACCTAATACCACTACTGTGCATCCACACCAACCTACAGATTACGTAAGATTGTAATTTATGACTCCCATTGCATTTCCATTATTGACCTACACCCTCTTCTCCAAACATAAGTCTACAGCACAAGTTCATTTGTGCAATTCAACTAATCCCTCTTTTGGTTATGCAACAAGGCAAGCATTACTTTGCACTTCAATAACCGCAGCATATGCATCGGCTTCTAATTATGCAACTTACCTACTCATGCACATCTGTTCTTTCAATATCTGCAATTGAGAACGCAATGCGTTTTTGATTGGGACTGTGAGTAAACGAAAGAGTAACAAATTTAAGTAAAAAATTCGATGGCTGTGGATAATTATATACAAATCCACAGACAAGGAACCTTTTACTTGGGGAATTTAACATGTGTGGATGGAGATAATTAAAAACACAAAAGACTAATAATTGTCTCATAAATGATTTTAAGAATCATGTTATGGCGCGGCGTAATCACTCCTTCCTTGCAATCTGTAGGCTAAATACTAGCAACCATTTCATTCATACTCCCGAACATGTTTTTAAACGAACGCAATCTTGGTTAAACGATGTTATTATGCTGCGAAGAAATGTGTGGCAATCATGACTAGTTTGCATTGATGCAGTGGATGTATTATAAAAGGATAATTATTTATTTGACGACCAGCTTCATTAGGGAAGTGAGGAAAGATGGAGATAAAAAGTATGAATGATATCGTTTTGAAAGCAAGGATTAAGTACGAGCCTGGTGCGAGTATAAGTTAATGGGGCTACTCGTAAGGTGCAGTAGATGAGATAAGCATTAAAACTAAATGAATGGTCTTTATCGGCTCAGATCTGATTTCCTCAAATGTTTTACAAGCTCATAAAAGTCCCATAAACCTTCGCCAGCCTTGAACTTGGGAAGAGTTAATGCAGAGCATAGGAGCAGATTGAGTAGTATAGGCATTACGTGAGTGCAGAGCGAGGTGCGCTATAAAATCCGATCCTATCCTAACATGAGTGGAGTGGCTATGTGCACTTGTATTACTATGCACACGCGGCCGAGACTGCGAAAGCTGCTCGAGATGGAGATCGCTTGTATAAATTCCCTATAAAATGAACGCATTGGTTTTATGTCGGTGCCGTCGGTGGCGTGGAATATAGTCATTCCTTCGGCTCCGAGTGTTCCTGCGACTCCTTCAATATACGGAAATAGCATACGGGCACTCTTTGTATAAAGGATAATAAAATAGCAGATTACGACAACTTTTATGGGCAATGTGGATTGCGGCCGCCTCACTCCACTCTCTTTCTCTCTCACTCTAAGGCTCTCTACTTTGCACAACCTTTCCTTCTTCCTCCTCGCCTCTAGCCCAATAACCACTTGAACTTCAATATTGCCATTCCAAAATCTACTTTCCTTTCCATTTCAATTCAAACAACCTTCGCCAGCAACAAGTGCAGGCGATTTTGTTTCGCTGCAATTACACTACATGTTTCCACGGAATGGGATTTTTATCGCCGACTACATGATTCGTGCGGTGGGATTTATTTATGGAGCTGAGTGCAACAAGACAACATGGTGCTAATTGTGTGCTAAACGGATTTGCTCGGAACGGCCAAGGTGACCAGAAGAAGAGTTGAGGTTTAAGAGTGAGAGGGAGTATGCTGCAGAGACACAAGACCTTGGATGAAGTTGAAAGAAGAGTTGGAGTGACTTACCGAATTGACTCCTCATCCAGGGATAGAGTGGACTAGGCAGAGCTGCAGCAGGACTATTCTGTTGCGGCGGACTTTGGTGCGGATTTTGATTCTGATGATTCCCAGGATGTTGATGATGTTGTTGATTGGGATGCTGTTGTTGCTGAACACCCAGCGGATGCTGCTGAGGATGACCAGGGTGCCCGGGTGGAGGTCCACCCATGCTATTGTACATCATGTGGTTATGATTATGATTCCCGTTGGCTGCTGGATTGTTTAAATGATTGACATTGACGTTGACATGGTTCGACTGTGCTCCAACGATGGGGTCGGGACTCTGAGGAGGTCCTTGGACGGGGGGTTGGGGTGGCGGTTGTTGATTAGCCATCTTACAAGAAGAATACTGTGCCATGCCCCCGCCTGCTCCGTTCACGTTCACACCCTGCCCCACCACGTGACCCATGGGGTTCACTGAGGGAGGGGGTGAGGGTGGTCTGTACTGATTATCAATTATCTGACCACCCCCCTGGTAGTAGTTGACTGGTGTGTTGGCTCCTCCCACTGCTCGAATGTCCAGCCGATCGTACGGGGGGAATCTGGGGTAAGGTAGTTGTTGCTGGGCGCCGCCACCATGATGATTCCCATAGTGATGAATGGTGTTGCGCGGGTCGCAGGAGGGGTCAGGCGTCGCTCCATTGACGGGGGTCGTGCAAGACTGGTAATGGTCCGGGGTTCCATTGCGCAAGTCTGGAATGTATGAGTTGGAGAAGTATGAAGTCATACTATGGTGGTGAGGGGGGGCGGGGGGCAACGTTGTGAAAGTCGTCGGATCCAGTTTTGACCGGTTGTTTCTGAACTTTTGTCCTTATTCTTTACTCTTACCTCTCTTCTTAACACTATGTAGCGTAGCTTAGCTTATCGTATACTCATTGAACTAGCTTCGTAATCATCGAGACTCGATCTTTTTTCTAGTCATCTGAATACCAGTAAATACTATTTATCCTTAGGCAATTATACTCGAACAAGTTGGTTTCTCTTGTTGCTTTCTCTTAATTCAATCTTCCAGCCGCATCTGAAATTCACAAATACACAAGTTCCTTTAGTTTCCGCAATTCCACACACATCCACTCATTAACTAGCCACCGAAATTAGCCACTGTCGTTTTGGGAGCATGGTTGCCACAGTGCGTAGTGATACATGGGCATGGTATTAATTGCACGAATTTACTTGTAATTAATTTGGCTGCCGCATGTCTGCAAGCAGCCCGTGTCTGATGCTAGTTGCAGTTGGTGTATGTAGATGCATGCTGTCCTCGAGACCACTGCACTCTGCCATAACTAAGTGATTAAGTAGAACATGGAATTTTAAAAGTCAAACGGGACTCCTGGGACTAATCCGAGCAGTTGGACCTTATCAAGTCGTAATGCCATTACGCTCCGACACAATTACCCTAAAAGACATACGCATTGGTGTACATACCTACAACGTCGACATCCGTCTATTCACTAAAACTACAGCACGAAAGCGGAATCTAGTCGCACTCGTAAATTATGTTTGGGTGGAACATATAGGCAAAATATTATTCTTTGTTTTTCTTTCAAAAGCTCATAAATGTCAAGGGAAATGGCCCTCTTGTATCAACAAGTCTTCAAGAGCCTCTCGCGCTCACTGGAGAACTCTTGTGATTTTATACGGTGTCGTCGTCACAGATCCATTTTCACCTTATACTTCTCTCTGCACACAAACCACTAACAGCAGCAGCTACACAAACTGCTCCGTACATTCCATTTCCTTTACGTTTTCACTTTGACGGCTGATCTATTTCCCCGCTGATACACATATCGCGTATGCACTGCACACTGCCTACACTTTCACCTCAAAATCAAATGCAATGTCTTCCTCCACGGCAACTTCGGTGCAAACATTTGAATGCCCGTCGCAAATGAATAATTTCTGAAAAAAGATGGAAGGGAAAATCGCAAAGAGACACTACTTGATGTTTGTTATCAAGTACTAAAAGTTATCGTAGGTTGTAAGTGGCCGTTTCGGGCTGGACGAGACTTATCCAAACAAAAGCCAGACGAGTTTGAAGAGCCAGAAAGAAGAGATGGAAATGAGAAGATGGAAGTTTTGACTTGACATGTTGGTTCATAATCAGTGACTAACTAACATTACACATCCATGTAAGTGCATAAATGAGTTTTAGCCGACAGAACCAGTCAGTTGGATTTTCCATCTCCATTCATAACCCATAGGAATCCCTAGAAAATAGAAATGTTGGCTGCCCGTCACATGTTTTTGAGGGTGGGTACATTTCTGAAGTCACACATGAACCTACATACATCTCCGTTCATGGAATGAATACACGGAGCAGAACAGAGAGAGCTTGGCATGTCATTTGACGCTCATTCATGCAAAATTTGTACAAGGGAAGTGTTGTTCAGTTTGACACACATGTACCTAACCGAATGGAGAAGCTTTGACGGGGACTCATCTATTAAAGTGCCACATACACACTCAACGTGACGGTCCTTAGGTTTCCTTGCGTCAAGTTTGGTAAAGTCAGGAGCCCTGACACAGAGAAAACACCAAAATTCGGGGATCCTTTCCACTCACACTGCACCCGCAACCATCACCACAGTTGCTGCGTTTGGAATTAGTTGTGTAATGCTTTTTCAATGGATTGCTATTACAGCTATTACTCAATGCCCACGTACCTATCCTATACCGATGCAGTTACTATACTAATAAGTGAAGCAAAAGCGCGTCAATTTTTATCTACATTCCATTTAAAGACCTGGGCAGACCATCACATAAAAACTGCGGAGGCAACAACGACATTTTTCCACATGGCTCATTTATTGTTTCCATTCTGAATTTGGGAATCAGTTGAATGGAACCTCAGCTTGGTGCTCTACTAGCTCGGCTACGCTAATGGTGAATGTAAACACACGATAGCTTACAGCTTGTCCCTCCAGTTCCAATAATAGCAAGGGACTTCCTCCGTGCACGCTCACTCAAGGTTTGTTGAGGTAGGCTTGCTCTGGACTGGATGCACCGCTATGTATGGCTCGTGTACATGCTCCAACAACTGAGCCTCTTTGACATCTCTATTAGATTCTCTCGCTTTCAATTCAAACACAACATCAGGCACAAGCTTGAAAAGGCTAGCTAAATGTATTCCATGTATTGGAATTGGTTATCGATTTTTTACATTTTACCTTTCATTATCTCTGTGTATTCTCATCTCCAGCACAATGCCTGGGTGAATTCCAATTACGAAATACAAACAAGCTTAATCACAAGTACTTTTAAGGCACACGGCTAAAGAATAGAATCATAGGCATCATTTGTATGCTATTCTCATGGCACCGTGGTTAAAACTGCGGTTGAAATAGTTTTCGTTCAAAAGCTCTTTGGCGATATCTCATCGTCAGAGCAAGAGGGTATCGGGTTTAAGTTTTACAATCTCTGTTAGTTTAACTTGAGGGCTCAGAGGCATGCAGAATCAATAATCAATGACCTGTATATATCAGTACTGTTGGAGCTATACTTCTCTGGGGCAGGGCACAATAATTGAATACGAAAGGGCATCATTGTTTTTTCTGTTTACCAGGGCACAGCTAACTTTTCGTTTAGTTGCTGGAACGGTTCTCGTTTGTGTACATGTTAGTGTGTAGTCCTGGTAAAATTTGTCTTTAATTTGAATCAACAACCCTCGTAGCAATAGTGAGATCATAAAATGTTTGATTCAAAACTGTTTTTCAGGTAAATGGGTTGCGTAAGCCAAGTTGAATTACAAAAACAGAGTAATAAGGTTGAAGATGGGCCATAAAACGGAATGATATCTCAGATGTGACTGGAGCATTCAATTTCTAGGTAAAGAGGAAGAGGTACTTTGACCGATCACTGAAGACCTTATTAAATAACGGGTCTTGGATAGTAAATATTTGGAACGGTTCTTTCCCGTCTTTCCCAACTTTTATGATGTTTTGATTGTTTTATGGTCATCCCTTTGTTTACAGCAAGACTGGTTTACTGCTTCCTGCTACATGCACTTTGGTGGACTTTGGGTTCCAGGACTTTGCAACGTCAACTATTTTTTCGAAAGAAATCAGTGCATGAATGTCATGAGCTTGTTGCAACAATAAAATTTTGCTCTTCAGTCCGAAGCGACAAAAAGGAAACGTAATATCTCCTAGACTTTTTACTTTTACTCGCCCACCTTTACACAACGAAATAAACGTTATGATGGCTATAAAATAATTGCTTCTTTACAAATGCATTGCACTATGGATTTTTCAGGACTGAGAATTTTAAAGTTCTGTTGCAGCAGGTCAGTCTTCTTTAAGAAATTGCACGAGTTAAACCTTCAATTGGTGCTTTCGAGTTTTCAGATTGTATAGTTCTTGTTGGCTGTGCTGATTAGTTATGTAGTAGTAGATTAATCTTTGCGATTAGTAAATAGAGTAATTAGTTAAAGAAAAATGTTTGTCACAAATATCCGGTGCTAATTGAAATTGAAATGACTAACGTGTGAATGTGTTAGGTGAATTTAATACAGCGTTAATACGCACAGTTAAATTATTTATTCTAAAGTGATTCAATGCCTAAAAATCACGTCAAATAGTGATTTTGTAAAGGGGCTTCGTTAACTAAATTACGGAACAGAGTCGGAATTTTCACTTAATGGAATAAAATTAGATAGGCTCCAGAATTAAACGAATAACAGAACACGACGTGGGTTTGAGTTTGAAGAGAATTGAAAATAAGAAAATTTAGACGAAGTGAGTGAACATTTCTGTTTGATTATCGTGTTAAATATTTTGCATTAAGTTGAGTAGAATCCATTAAATTGATGAAATTGTTGCGTAGGAAGTGCTGTGGGAATCGCCTGTGTGGGGAGTACTCCCATTGCCCTCTTTCCTTCACACTTTCAACCGTGCTGCAACTTGTGAGGGTTGTGTAATATGCTTTTGTAGCAGAAGAGCGTCAATGTTCTCCCTTCTTTGGATGTGATGGGTTCGAAACTTTGAATGACTCAATGATTTGTTGGCATTGGAATTGGAAACGCCGAAACTACAAATGNGATTTGTTGGCATTGGAATTGGAAACGCCGAAACTACAAATGCTTCGTAATGCAGCCTGTGTAAATCTAAATTCTGAGTTCCAGTTCTTCCTGTAAGTATGATTACACTAAAAACTCGCACTTGACCCATCATCATGTAATTAAACTACCTAGTTTACTATAATCTCTCATCTTACTCTGATCAATGCACGCGATTTTCAAACTATTAGATAGTAAAGAGAACAAACTTTAATCCAGAACTTAAATGACCGTTTTTGTATTGTGTTCTACTTCGAATTCAAGGTTAAAGCTGCTGCTCATATTAGCTTCACTTTTACTATGCTTTCTCGGAGTAATACTGTGAGCATTAAATTAATTAAAGTCTTGCTCACATATTCTTCCCAAACATTTTTTAATAAGGTAGATAATTTTGGAATAAGAAATGCCTGTATGAAATGAGTATTAATGTTTTTAAAATTAGCAAACTGTCTAAGCTGATTTTCCTTGGCTAAACCTATTTTGCGGACAGCTTAAATTAAAAATATCCTATTAAAAACTTGATTTTCCGTAACACTTCAAATCAAATTGAGTACTTATTACTATGACTGAAACAAAACTGTGCAAATGTCAGGAAGTTTATCAAAACTAAATAAAACACTAACCCAAACCTTTATTTCATTAATTCTAACCTCAAATAATAAGGGTAAACCTGATGAAAAGTACTTGGTCAAGTACTTTCGTGGAATCGTAGAATCGTAAAAATAACTATGGTAATGTACGATTTTAAATACTACGATTGGGTACACCTGATGAGGGAAAATGTACTTATAGTACCCAATTGTTTGTGTATGAGTTACATAATGAATTGTTGATTCTTATTTCAATTTTTAATTCAAAAAGAGAGTTGTTGATTCTTATTTCAATTTTTAATTCAAAAAGTAATTATTGCCTACATTTTGTTTCGGGAAGTAGAATTTTGAATTCTACAATACAAACATCGCAGTTTTTTAAGTACTTTACAATCGCCAAGGTAATTTTTACTATTCTACTATTGCATGCAAGTACTACTCAAGTACTGTTCATCTGGTTTACCGCTAATAAATAAGCGCAACTCTGGGCTAAAACACAATTAGTATATTCAAAAATAGTTGAACGAAAAGATTACAATTATTTGCCGACAACAAAATAAATAATATTATAATATATATAATAATAAAAATTATCAGCTTATATTTGAAAATATCACTAAATTTTAAATCACACTCACACTTACGTTTTCACTTAGTTATTATGATAATTTAGAACGTCAAAAGTGCTGCTAATTATGCTATTGGGATCTACAGATTAATACCCAAGAGAGAGACATTGATGTGTGTGATACATACATGTGATACAAAACGACAGCAGTGGTAAAACTACCTCAGAAATCAATTTAAATTCTACATCTAAATAATGACGTACGTACCTATATATGTACAAGAACAAATCTAAAGTTGGTAATGCACAGTTACGTACATAAGTCATAAAAGTGGAAAAGAGGACCTTTCTGTCCATCTGTATAAAGCGGAATAATGG
>JAAXYX010002587.1:0-16966 GCA_036851915.1 Ptenothrix huangshanensis
TTCTTTTGCAATATCCTGATACAATATTGCCTGTCGAAACAGATAAGCGCTGCACAAAGTCAGGTCATACAGGTAAGTTCAACAGACAAAGCAACAAGAAATAAAGATCAAAGCATTGAAACTATCCAAGGGTATCAGGAACTGCTTCTGCAATTACTTAAAGATTACGCTTCGTTTCACACTCTAATACTGATCTACGACGAAGAGCTGGATCAAAGTAAAACCAGTGTTAATTTCATTCAGGTTAGTTTAGTTCTTAATTCCCGCTAATAATTACTCTTCGTCTAGAATGAAGGAAAACTTGGCTTATTCGTGTGACGTGTAACAACAGATATTATGCAGCAGATACAAAATGACAAAACTAATTAAGGCTGGTAAATTATAATTAATATTTCATGGTACCACTTGACCCAACGACTTGGCCAAATTAGGAACTCCACAAGCTAAACGCCGTTATCACAAGCATAAACCTTGCGCACGATAAAGATCGTCAGCTTAGAAAAACGTTTGGGACTTCTAATCAGGGCCGCGTTCTAGAAGCACTACTGAGACGCCTGTATGGAAATGGAAAAGTTGGAACCGGAATCCATATTAAACATCGCTACTTATTCATCGTTTGGGTTAAAAATCCGAACATTCTCTATGCACGATCATCACAGAAGAAATCCACGACTAGTACGCATCCTGGCTGGATATATTTTGATCGAGTCGCTCTAGTGCAGACCGAAAATTCAAACTTTGCATCCAAATCCAGCATGGATATTGCAAAAATGGAATTCTGGAAGCATATCCCACTTATTAACGGCATAAGGAAGTCAACTAGGGATTCTAATTTGATTAATATTTACTTGGTCGAATGCAATGGGGGCAAAGAAAGTTCATACAAAAATCTTCTTGTATGGAATGTGGGTGAAAAACGTTTCTACCGAGAGAGAAGGAAGGTTCAGTTTTTTTCCAGGAAGCGATTCTCAAACCTTCAAGGAGCTAGCCTACCCGTGGGGACCATTTGGAAAGATCCGTTTCTCATTTGGGGAAATAAGCTGCATCCTTACTTGGATGGATTGGATTGGCGTTTATCCAAGCTGGTGGAGCGACATTTGAATTTCTCCGGTAATTTAGTGAACGTAAGATTAAGATATGATTAATTAATCACAAGACAAGTCACTACTAAAAGAGACAGACAAAATATTTACCTTCAAAAAAAGAGACCACAAAGCACAACTCAAATAATATGTAACTTCGTTTATAGGCAGACAAAATCGGACGTTTTGAAAATGGTAATTGGACAGGAGTATTGGGCATGCTGCAAACTGGTGCCATCTCCTTTGCTCTTGGAGGCATTCCAGTTACGCCTGAGAGGCTTCGTGCATTCGGATTCTCTACAACTTATTACACCGATGCGTATTCATTCATAAGTCCAATACGCGTAATGAAGCCCAAGGTTCTGGATGTGTTCATGACAACCGTTTCAGTAAGCAATAGTAACAGAAATAATTAAATTGAAATTGTGTTGAAATGATATTGCAAAAATTAAATAATTACGTGCTTTCTTACATACAAATCATTTTCGAGGGTAAGTTAGATAATGGGCCCATATTTGCGAATTCGTTTATGTAGTTATAATAAAAATGCTGAAAAAATAAATCAATTATTACTCATTTTTGATCATATTTGAATAGGGAGAAGGTCTGGATAGCTTTAGGAATTACTGGCGTCTGCATTATCCTTACCCTGTTTTTGGTAGCAAATATTGAAAAACTGTTTCAGAAGTCCCGTGGCAGCAGTATAACCGAGGCAGATAAATGGTTTACAAATCTTCAAAATAACACGGCATTTTTTGCAACGCAAGTTTTCCAAAAGCCCTACCACCATGCTCCAAAATCCAATGCTCTAAAGTTTATTTTCTACGGAGCATCACTGGGAATTAACATTTTGGGTAAGGTTATGGAGTAAGAAACAAAAGTTGAAAATGGTTGGCTGGTTACTATGCATTACAACATGCAGTGTGTTTCATTCAAGAAAATGCAATAATGATATCATTGCTAAGCTTGTATAATAATTAAATAATTCCTGACTAACCTTCATTTACCATTACAGGTATTATGTTTGTGACATTCATGATTGCTAATAATGTCTGCTCCTTGGAAACGGATTGCGGTGGATGCTGTTGATGATATACTACCGTCAAAGTAAGGCTTGAATAGACTCACCTAGTAAATGGTGTCTCATCACTGTTTAAAAATACATCATTTACATATACAGTCCGCCTTTTGTTAACCCCTTTCATGTACATTTTCATACAGAATTCCATTAGACATTCGTGACTACGATGGCGAGCTGAATAGTTATTTGCAAAGGGAGAAACCAAAGTTACTTAAATCTGCATATATGGTGGATTGGTTAGAGAGCTGTCACAGCATCAGGAGTGTCTCCGAAGGAACACGAATTTATATGGATTCAAAAGCTAGATTATCTTTTATGGCCAGGTTTGATTTATGACATAATGCTTTTCAGTAAGCAACTAGTGATCTCAATTATATAGTTGCTGCAAGGTACTATGTAATGAATCGAAATATAATTATTATTATTAGATCTTACGTACTAATTCTAAAAACCAATTTAAGCATCATTATTATTTATTTGTTAAAGCTATGAATACAACCAGAAGAAAATATTTTCGTTTCATTTGGCATCAGAAGATGTACTTGGAGGAGTCAATCTAGCTTGGCCCATGAGGAAAAATTGGCCATTTAAAAGAGCAATTGACGAAGTAATTACTCGAGCTGTAGAAAGCGGACTTGTTCAGTACTGGATGAACAATTTTAAACGTGGAAAATTTGCTTGGGATGGTGATTCTGAAGCTGTCTCCGTAAATATTCCCATAATCATAATAATAATGATCTTTTTATATATATGTACTTAAATGTTGTTGGTTGCTAAACAAAACATTACTGTAGATTGCTGGAGAACATTTTTTGGTCGATTGGAACTCGGTGATCAAGAAGCTGCCTTCAAGGAAAAGAGAACACGAACTTTATATCATTTGAACCGATTGCAACCAAGGAACTTTCGGGGATACTCCTTATGTACCAAACTGGCTGTCTAGTAGCTATTGCCGTATTTTTACTGGAACACGTAACTTGTTTCATCAGTATTCTAGCTGAGATGTTTACATGGCTCTCAAAAGAGATGTACCAAGCTTGTTCAAAGGTGGTCACCAATAATATCAATGCAGTCAAAAGAACAAAGCTTATGCTACATGAGAAATTAAGTGTACGAACTTCAACAAACCGTGGGAAAACGAATAACGGACAATGGATCAGAAAACGTAGTGGAACGAAAGGAAGAATGAAATCTGCATCCAAAACAGCAAATCAGGACCATCTCTCAGTCGTTCACACTCGCACTCGACAACGACCACAGTCTAATACGAGTGGTATAAGTTGGTATTCCTTCGATTCTCCTTTCAATTACTTGAAATGACATTATCAGCTATCATACATTCATTGTATGATTACTGATTATATCTTTCAATTTCGCCAGTGATTGGTGTCTACACAAATGTACGAAGGATAATATGTAATAATATAGCAGCACAGCTAGACCCTGTATAAGTATATAATAGGTGATTGATTGTTAGTTTGTTAGAATAAGATTTTGAGAGCTTATTGAATCTATTATTTTACGTATATATGTATACAGCTACGTAATATTTTTTCAACCGCAGTTCATTTGCTTAATTCCTCTGACGGTTCACCTCCTCTAGGACTCACGAACACAACGTTGTGTAAAAATAGAATTGAAAGATAAAGATGCACACGCAGATGATTGCTTTACAAGTCTCCCAGCCTCATGGTCGTGTCAACACAATAAAAGAAAGACATGCGTTTGGGAGTGATATTGATAGGGATGAGAAGGAGAAACATGTAAATATTGACATGCGATTGAGGTACATACACTGAATCTGGGCGCACAGCACGTTCGACGATCTTATTACAGCTTCAAATACTAATGACTCCTGCCATACAAATGATAGATGAATGGAGTAAATTGCAAATATAATAACGAAGCAATCATCGTATCAATGATATCTATGTAACTACTTTGAAAGTATTCATCTTTACGTGCAAACAGTATCACCTCATGAAATAATAGAATCTCCTGCGCATTAGTTTGATGCAGCATTACTAATAGCAAACTAAAAGTTAAGAAACATTCCTGAACTGAAATACCAAGGTAGAAGACGAATCATTGAAGGGACGGAAGAAAACAGTTTATTATGATTACCCTTACCATCTTCGTGGAAAAATTATATTAACTATAATTGTGTGAATTACACTCCTCTTCATTAAAGTATGGTTAGTTACGGACAAGATGAACGATTTTCTGCTGCGATTATTGTTACTACGATATGTAGCTGTAGCATCAGCTCTGTCGAAATTTTAATCGTGTATGCACCTGCACTATTTCAGCTAAACACCTAGTCCAACTCTAACTCGTAGAGTATTTACGCTAATGTCAGCACTTGTCAGCATGGGGGATCATCGAATGTTTGTAACGGTGTTTATACTAGTCCAAAATGAGAAATAACCTTCTTGGTTTTCCCACACGAAATTGTGTTGCATTCACAAAAATGAAGCATTCAATTCAATCACATCGTATCTATCGAGGTGTTTAATTTTGTTCAAATGTACCTACAATGGACTGGAGGACAAGAAGGACAGGACACTTACTATACTAGGTATTAGTATTTGTAGCATCTATACATTCTACTCTACTCGTGTTTGTAGGACCGTGTGGTGGTATTACAATTACTCACAATTACAAAAGGGAAACGAGCAGCAAATAATAATTACGAACCAGCTACTTTTGACCAGCTTCTAGGACTAACTCTGTTGTTGTTGGGTACCTCGTGAATATTTATTTGATAGCTTCTGGCAAAGTAAGTTGGGAACGGGCAGCTAAAGTAGGTACTTCTTACCTTTAGTAAGTTCACTTTATTACACTTTACAGTATCAAGCTATGGTCTTGGGTGGATTGAATGTGGATGTGGTCGTGGATTTAATGTGGAAAATGTAGATGAACATGAACATGAATTGCACTCGCATAGCAACTAGCAGCATGTCATGTCATAAGAGGTCTCTTGAATAAGATTTTATTTCGTGCATACATTAACTTCTCAGAGTATCTCGTAACTTCACCGGAAACAGTTTTAAATGTTGGGTATCCGAGGTTAACATCTCAGACTAGCATTTCAAGAAAAGCAATTGTATGAACCTGTAGACATCAGTTTCCCAGAACTGGGGATGCATTCATCTGTTCGTCTTCTACCTTAGTTTGTTTTGCATTTAGAAGCACACAGAAAATAAAAGGTAAGAGACACACAAGCATAAAGCTTTCCGCAGCTTCTATACGTTTATACAAGGATTCATCGCTACTATATCATCTTTGTTGTGTTCTCCGGAATTCTTTGTGAATATTATTCTGATACGTACCACATGCTACACGTTAATCCTTATTTTGTTCGTGCGGCGATTTAAGTGCAGGAACAGCTTACCAAGTTGTGCTCTCGGTGTGACTGTTTGTTTTTGTGGTGAATAATATCTTGTTTCTGATTTGTTCAATGCAAACGGAAATACAAGTGGATATATAGTTTATCCGATCATGATGGATAAATGCTCCTAACCTCTACAGTTTTAGTGCGGTTATAATCACGTATCAAATATTAATATGCATTAAATTTGCATTATTTCTACTCATACTGTGAACTGTGATTTGTGAAAATTTACGAAAATGAATAAAAAGGGATTTAAAACAAACTGGACAAGTATAATTTTTGTTTGTCTATTTACTGCTGGATTTTATCAAAATGTATGGAAAATTGAAGCAAAGGTTCAGCCGGAGTATAAGTTTTCCGGAAAAGAATATACCAAAGGAGCGGATTTTTCTCTATTAAGCGAAGTAATAGGTACCAACGTTGATTGGCTAGAAATATTAGGTATTTTATTTTGGCTTTTTACTCAAACATTCTGTAATTGTTTGGTAAGAATTCTTATATACCTACGTATTGCAAGTTGAAGTCCAAGAGATTGTATGAGTGATGGGCATAGTAAGAATCAGAATTGAATACGCAGATAATTGAAGAAGTATTAATTTTAATTATTCGTCTCATTCTTTATTTGTTGACAGCCCAGCAAAGAAACGTGTCAGCCGAAGTGACTACCGCTGGATGTCCGAGTAAATGTAGGACAGCCATCGCTCTATGGGTTCTTCAGAACTTGCAACCATGTGGCCAGATAAAGATGGTAAGCTGTTCATTGAAGTTTCTGCATGTGAACCTACAAATGACAAATGTCATAATTAAGTGTAAAAAAAAGTAAACGACTGCGTTTACTACTTTTTGCACAAAAAAGGCGAATTGGAAGACAAATGTTGCACTAGTAACGAGCAACATTGCTATTTTACGTGACGCTTTTATTGAGGATTGCAGGAGCTGGGATGGGAATGAGAGCCGTATTTTTGTAGGTTAATGAAGACTTAATTTTGTAGCACAAATTGCGTATTTAGGGTGTAGCAGGTGTATGTAGCTCATGTAAAATACCGTGTTATAAAATTCAATCTGCAATACAAAGATATACCGCAATTATCATGTGCATATTAAGATTACGATTGCAGTAGGTATTATTCAAAATTGCTACAACATCACTCATTATTCACTTCTAATAAGACTGAAAATTATTGCTACCTTCTGTTTACTGCTTCTCACCGGAGGAAAGTAACAAGTTCTAACTAGCGATAATTGTTGTGTGCATCGTACATATAATGTTATACTGAACTGAACGTTTGAGCACTGAACGTGGTCGTAAACCCTTAGCGTCAAAATAAACACATCAGCAAACTAAGTTGTGAGCTCTTGTATTGTTGATTGCTTGATGGTGAAGTACGACGTCCATTGAATCGTCATTATAATGATTATGCGTTCAGTAAAATGATAGGTAGTTAGGTAACTGCATGTGTAGCATTGCATTGAGTTTGTAAGGATAAGTGCACCTCACACATTAAAGATTAAAGACGAATGTTGAATTACATAAGACAAAGATAAATATGTAATAGCATTATTTCACCAGCGGAAGTTCCTCGCTCATTTTCTACGCAGTTCACTTAGCACAACATAACGTGCGGTATATTGCTTGCTCATTACGTAAATAAGTGTTTGTCACTATGAATACTGGAATAAATTGAGAATGACATCAACGTAGTATCAAGACATCTCTCTTTCAAGTTCTCATTTCTTTGTATTGTACCTTTGTTCATCCTTGTTATACGGTCACTGGAGATGAAAAATGAATTCATCTTCCTTATTACATTGTCGTCCCTCCCTATAATTACTATGTGCACTTCAAAATATATATGTTCAAGATTTAATGCTACTCAAATTTGAAAGTGTAATGACAAACAGATGAAAGGAAAACTAAACTTTTTCACCTCTTTGAATGATTTCTCCTCAGGCTGACTGTCCATTGGGGATGGTATGTTGCATTCAAACGCCAGAAAGCTCATATCCCAAAGGGTACGTCCCGACATTGAGAGATACATTGTACGAAGGCTTGAGCGACGAAGGATTGCACAGCAACGATGATATTCCTCCACCCTCCCCAGATATTTTCGTCCCTTACGTGGATCATCGAGATCAAATCTACTACCCGGAACCAATTCTAGACCCCATTCCAAACGATGAGAGCTTTGAAATACTCAAAGTTTAATCGCTCACCTTAAGTTATTCTTTAAGATATCTACATAATTCTTTATGTAAAATTGATTGAGTGAATAATTCTGAGAATGATGGTGGAGTGCAATTGTATATTCAGGTAACATAATAATCAATAATAATAAGAAAGGTATTTAATAATAAAAGTTTACGCATGTCAATGAATCTTACATTTTGTGATTTGAATTTTTGATGTCAATGAATGAATTATTAAGTTAATAAATATTGTTGCATTTTAAATGCATTTGGTGCATTGATCATCGGTTGTCGTTCTTTATAGTGCAGTTCACGAGATCACAATGGTTATAGCCTTACTCTTATTAGTGTGATCTCAATCAATGGATTACATTTTTGAATATTAAGACAATTATGAGCAAACTGCAGAATCGTCTTTGTTTCAAAACCAAAGATATTTTTTCGATGAGCAACGTTCTTCGCGCAAGTAAATATTAATACTCCTGCGTCTCATGATGCGAAATCAAATGTGTGTACCAAGTACAGCAATACTCTTCAAACTTTAATAGCTCAACCAAGAGATGAGACGCACACCTCTGTAACAGATTCTTTTAGGTATGTAATTATATATTATGTACTATCATGTAGTTGTAATCCATGAAGCGATGCATAGCAAATGACATTCACATTTACATCAGAATTAATTGGCTATTCGTCATGGGATATGGAAGCTTATCCGTAGCAAAATCGTAGACATTGCTATTGCAAATTCGCATAATCAAACAAAATTCCATTTAGGTTAATAGTTCAAAATAAAATAAGTACCTACTAAACGGAAAGCAGGTGTAGGCGGAGGTATGATTTCGGTAGCAAAAAGAACCACGTCAGTACAAACAGTGGGAGTCAAGTTGAATTACAAGCCTAATGGTAAACTCCGTTGATTCCGTGGTATACATACGCAGTTCTATAAGTTTTGTATGAAGTTAAAATTAAACTTGGTGTATAAATTGTACGTAACGTATTAGAGGTATCATGCTGAAAGTAATTACTTTGATAATCACAAACATGCGATGCAATAAGCTGAAATCAAGAGAGTCCTCTTTTGTAAGACCTACCGATAGACTAACGAAGCAAAAACTTAATTGATTATACTTCTAACACTGGTTGCTATTCGTGAAGAACCAAATAAAATTCAATTCACCAGTATTTAAATTATCATTTGCAAGTAAAGTGCCAAGTTGAGATTTCATTGTTATTCCAAAATTTTCCAAAGAATTTCAAGGACGCAGTTATTCTGTAATCCTGTTCATAGTACACCTTTATTATTTACCAACAACTTCAATATGCTATATGCCGACGCATACGTGAAAATAAATCTGAAATGGATACTTTTTATGTTACTTTACAACGTCCCTAAAGCTACTAAAATTTAAATTCTACTTCATAATTGAACAATGCGTTTGGACTATTGTATTATGCTGATACATTCTTATGCACATGCCTATTAACACTATTAAGTACCTATATACATAGGTTCTCTATAATCAGTGAGGGTGAGTAACACAAAAGTATCTCAGAATGGATTGATACCAAATCTTACAATGTCTTTACACTATTATAGTTTTCTAAATTTTTGAATGCTGAATAACTTATTCTAATAATAATTGCAATTTATGAATTTAAAATAATCCTATTACCAGTCGTTGGAATTTGGTAATACGAAACTTTTTTGTGCCAGCTTATTTAGAGAATAAGTAACTTATTAAACAATGTGCTTAAATAAATATACTGCATAGTATGTAGATAGGATCGTAATTTAATTCAATCGTTTCAACTTCCAAAAGTAGGTATCACTGTCGTACCTTAAACGCTAAAACGTCGCAATTCCGAATACCTATGTCCTATATGTACACCTACAGAAAGGCAAGATGTGTAGTTTACGCGTGGCAATGCTATGTCAGAGGATGCTGGCAAGCTCAAGATCAAAATTACCATGATTAAAAAATAAAAGAGTTGCTGTTTACATGATTCTAGAAGGTTCATTCCTACTCACTTTTCCGGATCTCATTAGATTTGTGAAGCAATTTGAGGACCGTGGATTATTTGTATGCAGTAAAGTAACGAGAGTTTTGGCTGGGTCGTTACACTAATTGTGGGGAAGTTGAATGTATTCTTGGCTATATTTATCTTACAATAATGAAGTTTCACTTTAAATCCACGACTATTGACAGCTTGCTGCACCAATAATTTTTATTTTATTCCTTTACTTTTTTTCTAATGACTACGGCATTACCAACAAGTCATTAGTTGGCGTTGGTGACAGTTAGCGATAGACTTGCGATCAGACGAACTATTAGTACTTGTACGACATTTATGTATTTAGACATATGTAACAGGCACGAACACGTTTCATTATAAACCTAAATCGCCGGTAATTCTAACAGGTAACATCTATAACACTACGCAACTTTGTGCTTATCAACTGCTTCGAACACAATTTCAAATCAATTCCTAAACTCACTGTATCCGGATCAGCAATCTAGACAATCGAAAATTATAATCTGCTTTTTAGCTTTGGGTAACGAAGATTAAAATTAAATAATTGCTATAATCATTATATAATTATTAGCTTAATATTTAGTACTAGTTCTAGTGACGCATGTCTCTTCGAAATTCTTTCGTTTTCATTCTATTACAGTTTGAGTTTGATGCAGTCTTTCAGAGAACATAATACTACTTCCTTTTCAGAGATTAGCTTCAGAATAGTTTATTTCCATGCAGTAATGACAACGACAGTGTTGGATGCTATCACATTCTAAGCCGGTGGTGCTTCTGTATCGTCATTAGAACAAAATATACAGACACAGATCATTACATAGGGACAATGACAAAGACGAATGTAATACGTTGTACAAGCATAAGCGAAATGTACCAATAAGTTAATTGTGCGAGCACCCAATCACATACCTGTATGCTTTATCTTTAATTCGACACAATACCTGGTGTCTACATCAAAGTACAGCATTAAGAAAACGCTTTAACGCGTTCTATCCCATAAATCAAACTCGAGTTAGCGTAATTACTAGGAAGTGTTACTAGCTAAATCTATTAATTATCTTTCTAATAGTCTGTAGTACCACGACCCAGACCCAGACCAACTCCATAAAGAAGTAATAGAGCCAACCCAAGAACGGTAATAAGAAAGAAGGGCAAAGTAAAACAACCCATTCATAATTAATTATAACATGATAGATATACTTACACTTACGTAATCGTTCTCGATTCGTATTCACAATTCTAGTCCCTACCAGTTTGGCTGTAAAGAGATTTGCAACTAATTCCATTATTCCATATCCTTTAAACTTTTACAGCAGCAAATGAAATTCGAAATTGATACTAACGTAAGATTCATGTCAAATAATCGTATAGCAAATTCAAAGTTATTCAAGATTTTAAAACCTTAGTTCGCGTGCATAAGGTGTATCGTACACGCTGTTATATTCTAATTATATGCAACTTTTTATGTACCTATTATCAGTCTTAAATTGACGACTATACGGACGTTCCGTGGTTGAGTCTGATAAACATGATACATATTTAACATTTGAAACAATTAGTTATGGAACGTTACACTATTGACTTTGACTGTAGTCGTTTGGTTGTGTTGTGGAAGTCACAGAGGAGATGTGAACACAATACAAATGGTTATTTAAATCATTTTTATACTTTCTGGTCTTGAAGACTTTAAATCAAGTGTTGAGTGTGATCTCCGCAGTTAAAAGGTGTTGAGGCACTGTCAATAGTTATTTAGTCATTATTCCATCGCAATTAATTAGCATTATTAGCAAAGTTTTGGGTTGGCGGAAAGCTGAGTTAACTTTCAGTTCGTTGTTCAGTCTTTCGTATTGAATCCTGACTTACGGGGAAGGTTTAGGTAAAACACTCTTTCTGGGTATCATGCCTTAGTAGTTGCCCTGTTTATGATGGACTCTGCTCTTGTACTCGAATGTTGAGTCCGACTACACGTTAAAATCATCCCGAGAGCAAGGTCATGCCATTCTTTTATCGTTACCTTCCATGTGCTATTCAGTTTTAAGTCCAATTACATTTTCATATGTAGCTGGACCATTAGTACTGGAGCATAGTACTGAAGTGCAATAACAACGGCAACTTGATCCACGTGAGATCAGAAGTATTAATTATTATAATCAGTTTAATATGGTTTTGTAATCAATGCAACTGTTTAAAAAATTAACTTAATCGTAATCGTGCTGTCAGTCATTTGTAGTTCAGATTCTGTAGATGACAGTTCAATAAAAGCCAGCGAAATCAATTCGTCGGACGAAGATTACTGATTGTTGTTCTTATTACTCAAGTTCCAAGGCTCGTGTCAGTTGTGTTGCTGAATCTGTAAAAAACATAAGCAGTAAAGTGTGACTACTCGAATTATAATGAAGGTTTTGTGATATACTGAACAAACTCGGTTTATTTTTAAATTTTACGACGCCGGAACATTTTGATTACAACGCAATACGGCTGAAAACATGAGTGAGTTACGGTTGCTAGTTCTTGATTCAGTGTACTTTTATTAGTACATTCAAGTTAAAGTTTATTACAATATAAGTTGTGTATTAGTCGTGTACACTCAAAAGTCCAAGTTCTCCTAGAATTCAGATGCAGCTTACTCTTCATTAAGAATATTTCAAAGCTTTCGTCACAATCATAATCTGATTTTTGGAACTAATAATACATTTAAGTTTGACACCCTGGTAATTTTAAGTAAGGGCTACCATGAAGGTCAAAGATGAAATAGTAGCATCCAAAGCTGAATATCGCTTAGCGGATGAGGTACTATCCCAATTCTAATTGAATATTCTTGATTTTAAATAAACCAATAGTGAGTGTAATTCGGAAGCTGACTGTAGAAATTAGTTGAACACACTAGTTGAAATATTCAAATAATTATTGTTTGTAACCCAAAAATTTTTTTATTTTTAGAAAACGCGGGATAAAAGCGGCAGATTTCTGGAATCCAAACATGTAGGCTACGACAACCCTGTCTATGCTTTTCTCAAAGAACCTCAGGTACACATGACTCAAGAAAATTGTCAAAATACTTGACAAATGCTAATACTTTGGTCAATGTTGGTGCAAGCAAAAAGTACCACCCATATACGGATATATATTATACTTTCATAATACTCTAAACATCGTGTCAGCGGCAAATTGTATTGCATGCAGCATGTGTATACATTTTGAATGCAAGAAATCGTGTTTGCGGCTTGCAATAATAATATGTACACACAATTTATGTATATTAAAATAGTATAAATATCATAGTTCATGTTGACGATGTAGGGTAAGGGTTTCTGTTCCAAAATGTTTCCCAAACTAGAGTTGTGGTCGCTGAACATTCGTTTACCCTCCTTGGAAATCAAGTGAATGCCATCATTTTTATCAACCCGACCTCTCGTAGACAACATGGCCCTAATTAGTTTACATCTTGTGAAAAGGTGCAAATAATTATTGCATAAAAAGGAAATTTCTCATAATTTGTGTCAACAAACTTATTCTACTTGAAGTGGTATTGATAAGTGATGTTTTTTGAATTATGAAACTAGTAAGTTTTTAATGGTAGTTTAAGATAGTAAGACTCCACAGGCAATGAAAATTGTAGACAAAATACACCTTTTGCATCTTCGTCGACCATTTGCATTAGTTATAATAAAATATAAGCTGTTTTCAGATGTACCATAATCTTTTGGGTAATGTGAAACATGCTTTAATTGCTTTGCACATATTTAGCTGACGGAGTTCGTGATACAAGGTAAAGATGGAAAGAAGCAGAAGGCACAACATTGCAATGAATCCTGGGACGTTGAGGATCATCGTATTCCTATAGAGATCCTTTTGAAACGATTTGGAACTCATCCTGATAGAGTAAGGCTTATATCGAGTAAGTATTGTATTGTGTGAACTGTACAAATAAATGAGAATGCTGCACTAGCAATATCTATTATGTAACGCTACTTCGGAAGGGTGAGAGACTTATTTTTGTGATAGGCTGTGAGAACGTACACACGTTCGTATCACCCAACTCTAACTCTGACCGGAAATGGTGTAAAAAATCCCAGGCGAAACCCTTGTAAACTGTTTAATTATAATTTATCTATAAATTATATACATGTGTAAGAAATCTAGCCTCTTACACTTTTTCATCCAAGTATTTATTTCGACTCCAATTTTTTTATAGGTAGTACGGAATAACTGTGCTTTCGTAAAAATGCATAATAATGTTGTCCCAAACTTGTCCTCGGCACAAAAAGGAAAATAAAATTACAAGGGATACACCCCAAACCATTAAAATCTTGTACTGAAAAATACCTTATCAAATTCGAAAAATGTTTTTCAAGCTTTTTGGAATTTCGACTTATTATTTTCTACATGTTATACAGATAAAAAACAAAAATTTCATCCCATTGAAATCTGAGCGCAGGTTGGGAAGACAGTATATCAAAAAATAGTCACAATTGAAATTTTTCTGCTTTCCAACCATCGTTGGTGACGATGACTAATCAGGCAACTTAATGCTTTTGCTCGCTAAAGAAAACTAAAACAAAGCCTTTTAAACGTTTTAAGCCTTTTTTGCCTGTTTGTTTACGATTGAGTTTGTGGTCCACGTTGAATTCTAAACAATTAAAAACTGGTGACCACCAAACTAATGCTTTGAAATGCTTTTAAAGCTTTTTGGTCACCTTACTGCTGGCATTTGTATATGATGAGTTTGAGTGACGATTCACATTTTTATTTAAGTTTAATTGATCCTTACTGCTAGCAGAAAAAACTGGAGTTGAAATAAAAATGTTAATGAAAGAGTGTGAGAAGCGGGATTCTTCATTGTATTATGCATTTAATTTGTAGGGATTGACGGAGGAGAATGTTAAGAAAAATCAGGAAAAATACGGCAGAAATAAAATCGTGCATCCAAAAAAGCCATCCGAATTTTTACAGTTTTGGAAACAAGTTCTTTTTGGATTGAACTGTTTACTTTGGCTATGTGGAGCCACAAATATAATTACTTACATATGGGAAACATCAACAACGGATAAGACGGACCCTGGAAATTTAATCTCGGGCATAGCTCTAATTGTAGTTGTCTTAATTGCCGGTTCTTTCTCGTATATTCAAGAATACACCAGTAACAGAACCTTTGCTTCATTCCGTAAATTGGTTCCACATACTGCCATCGTTTGGAGAGAAGCTAAGAGGCAAGAAATAAATGCTGTAGACTTAGTGGTCGGAGACGTTATTGAAATTAAATATGGGGATTGGATTCCAGCTGATATTAGAATTATAGAAAGCCAAGGGCTCAAAGTCAACAACAGTTTACTAAGTGGCGAGTCCCATCCACAAAACAGAAGACCAACTTACACAGACAAAAATCCTCTGGAAACGAAAAATTTGATCTTTTTCTCTACCGTTGCTGTTGAAGGTTACTTTAACGGAAAAGTTGCTTAATTAATCCTGCTTGCCATAATGTCGATTCTCAAGAAATTCGTTTCGAAGAACATTGAATAGATATTTAAATGTGTTATAATGTGATCAGGTTCTGCAAAAGGTCTGGTTATACGCGTGGGGGAGCAAACATACATGGGACGTTTAGCAGCGCTAGCAAATTCAATCCACACTACAGACACTCCTCTTGCGTTAGAAATGAAACGAATCGTTCGAGTCGTGACATCCACATCCGTCTTTTTTGGATTGATTTTCTTTTTTGTGGCATTATCCATGAATTATTCAATAAGTGAATGCGTGCTATTTGTGACGGGAATCGTGGTTGCAAATGTGCCCGAGAATCTGAGTATAACTCTTACCATTCAGCTTGCCCTGACAGCCAAAAAAATGGCTGAGAAACATTGTCTGGTGAAACGGCTGCATGCTGTTGAGACGCTGGGATCTGCTTCGGTCATATGCACAGAAAAGACGGGCACCTTAACGCAAAATAAGATGAGTGTGGCGCATATGTGGTTCAATAATCGAATGGCTGAGGCGGATACTTCCGAATGTACCGAAACGGGCATTATTTACGATGAAAGTCATCCAGGATTTAGCTCCTTGATGAAAGTTGCCTCTCTTTGTAGTCGAGCTAAATTCAAACCATGTCAAGATCACCTTCCAGTATTAACACGAGAAGTCGAGGGTGATGGATCTGAAGCAGCCATCCTCAGATATATCGAACTGCAAGTGGGCAATGCCATGAAATACAGAGATACGCATCCTAAAGTTTGCGAAATTCCTTTTCATTCCAGCACTCGATATCAAGTTTCCATTCATGACATGAAAGATCCCGATGATGAGAGATACTTACTAGTCCTAAAGGCTAGTTTTTTTTATTGTTTTACTATTTAGCATTGAACACCTGTATATTTTAGTAACTGTACGGATTTATTGATAGCTTTGTTTTTTTTCTACAGGGAGCACCCGAGCGGGTTGTGTCTATGTGTAGTACTATTCTAATTGACAATATAGAGTATGAATTAAGCGACCAGTGGAAGCAAAAGATTTTCGAAGCATCCGTGAAACTGGGAAGGATTGGTGAACGTGTTTTAGGTATGCATGCTACAAAAATATTTTAATCACAAATAAGCCAATGCTCTCAGATCCTGTTTCACCATATCTCAGAAACTGTATCAAATCTACGATATTATCTAATCGGAAAAATAAATCATTTAAAGGTTTTTGTGACCAACGTTTACGAGCTGACAAGTTTCCAAGATATCACTTGTTCGATTCGGAAAATCCAGATTTTTTGAACGAAGGATTCAGGTTTGTTGGTCTAATTTCATTGATTGATCCTCCAAGGCCGGCTGTGCCTGAAGCTGTGGCAAAATGTAGAACAGCTGGAATTCAAGTTGTAATGATCACTGGCGATCATCCAATGACAGCAATTGCTATTGCAAGGGCAGTCGGAATTATTGCTGAAGGTTCGACTCTCACAAAAATAAATTTACTGTACATGTCTGTGCATATTATGCTTTAGAAGGAGAAAATCCAATTGGATATTTTAATTTATTCTGGTGTATTCAGAGCCGGTATTAACTAGGAAGAAGAAAAAGGATTCCATTTTAAATGTTAGTGCGCACGGGAACATTATTTTAGCTGGGAAACGAAAGACGAAAGTTATAGTTGGTTCAGAATTGGCTCGTATGACCCCTGAAAATCTGGACGTCGTACTTGGGTATG
>JAAXYX010002588.1:0-16947 GCA_036851915.1 Ptenothrix huangshanensis
AACCAACCCTCACAAACATCCAAACTCCTCCCTCAATCCATTCCCACTTTCAAACCCATTTCAACTTCACCCGCCATATCCTTCAGCCCAATTCACTCAATACCAAAATCACATCAATACATCACAACACATTTTCAACCACTTATTCAAACATTTCTAACAAATTATTAACCTTCACAACATTTTTAACATTTTTAAATAACACACGACATTTCAAATTTCTTAAAATAACAAACAGACATTTCAAAATTTTGAAATAAACAATTTCACACCATTCAAAATCTTTAAAACAAGAAATGTGGAGACGTTAAACAAATGATTAAAAATGCAAATTTTGAGACATCAGCGGAATTCATTATTTTTTCTACGGTTTTAAAGCTAGGCGTTAGAACGTCTCAAGTTCTTATCGTTGCACGTAATTGCACAAACAAGACAAATTATTCACAAACTTTACCACTAGAATAAAAATAATTTCCTAATTTCTTTAAAGATTTATTTTTCAAAAAATGTGAGGTAATTCGCCATTCAAATGACTGATTTTCGCAAAGTTGTTTGGTGCATTTTAATGGTGCGGTCCGTTTCTTTGACATTTATGTAATTTTTCACCTATATTTTGGCATTACAACGATACACTTTTACGCCGTCATCCCAAAAGCAAGAATTTGAAACGGTTACATGAGTTAAGGAAATTAAAAACCTTATTTGCAGCTTTTTTACATGTGTAAGGTCAGGACTCGTTGCCATTTTAGAGAAAAAACTAAATGTTGGCTTAATCCTTAGACTAAAGTAGTTTGGTGCTTATTAGGACTCGTGAGTGGATGGAAAGGAGAAAATGTGAGGAGAAATAAATAAAGTGCTCGTGTGTTGAGGATTTGGAAAAGTGAAACGAGTCGAGGATGGGTTTTTCTATGCATCTGTGGTCATTGTGACAAATGAGGAGAATACTCGGTGGTTTTAGAGCATAGCCGGGTGTATTAGCCCAATGTACAGGGGGTATAGAATAAGAGGGAGGGATACGTTATTAGGATTCCATGTGCACACATTCAAGGGTATCGTAGCCCTAACTCTTCTCACACGTTGACTCTATAAGCCCATACCCACATTGCCCCATCCCATTCTTCCTCATCATCTCCTTTTCTATTCAATTAGTAATTACTCTCATTCGATTAGCACTGCCAAATCCACAGGATGAATAAAGCCAGTTCTGTCCCAGCACTTGTTACAAATAGGAAAAAACCCAACGGCGTCACTTGTCACTTTTTTCCCTTGAAAATCCTTGGAGGATCAAGGCGAAATGGAAACATTCCTGGATGCCATTTAACAGAAGCAACTATTAATTGTCCTTTGTATTTTGATCATTTGTTTTAATGAAATGCGAGTAAAGCCCCCTACTCGAATCCTACCGCACGTATTTTACCTTTTCCGTGTTTTACTCCAGTACCCCAGGGGGTATGACACTGAACATGAAGCCAGAGAGGGGATTTAATAGAAGAGGAGGGTACATGAATAAATGGGTGCACTACTACAGAGAATACGGTATTTGGATATTGCGTGATTTGGACTGTTGACGGACGATGTTTTCCCGCCTGCATGTTGGTTGTGAGTGAAACAAGTTGACCTCGTTGTTTGGTTTGTGTGTAGAGTGGACGGAAGGTGTTGAAAGAGAAGCATCTTCATGTCCTCTGCGCACAACTCCAAATCATGTTTGCTTAGCGAAAGGCGGTTCAGGTTGCTCCTGTGTCTCACGAGTGCGGAAACTTCTGGTTCAGTCCGGTTTAAATGACCACGTGGGTCATTGATTTCCGTAACGTCGCTTTCCCTTCCACTTTTGGTCTGGGTGGAGCGGTGCGTGAGATGTGTCAAGTGGACGGGACCGGATTGGACTCCATCCAACCACAAGTTACCACAAAAACAAACACACGCCGAGCACTTGACAAGCGAAAGGAGCAGCGATTCCAGCCTTCGTCCCTTCACCACAAAAACCACAGCCACTTGTTCCAAATCCACAACCACCACAACGTCTTAAGCAGGGGCGTACCTGGACTCACTCCTTCAACCGACATTTTCAAAAATTACTTTCAAAAACAGCCCAACAAAACCGTTAAGCCGTTACAAGCCCCGTTCAGTGGGGCAAACTGGACCTACGCACAAATACACAAAATCCTCATCGGGAAAATCACGCCGTTTTAGAAAAAGCGTTGACAAAACTGGAGCATTTCAAAAAGTGCTAAGTGGGAAAAGTACGGAGTGTTTCCACATGTTTTAATAGAAAACAATTTGAAAATGCGTAAGTTGGAAAACTGCCTTATCTTTTGGCTTTGAAATGAGACTTTAAAAAAAAGAAAAGGCTGACTTGAAAGTGGACTTGAAAAATGGCTGTGGGGAATTGGCCCCTTAAGCAGAGTCTAATGCTCTTTCTTGACAGGATTTAGCATACGGTATGCTGAGGACGGGGCTGAGTGGACATTGGGATTTTTGAGGACGAAATGTGGAAAAATTGGTTGAAGGAGCCCCGAAATGGAGCTGAGGGAAGCCTCGCTGCTGACTCAGCTGCTGACTCAGAATGCAGAGGAGACTGAAGGCGATTGTCCCGATTGTCGGATTTGAATTGTAAAGTGGGAAGACCGTGGAAGGGATTCCGTTGGCGAGCTCGTAATTGTAAGAAATTGATGGAAAGTGTGCAAGTGGAATGAATCCATGAATCCCTCACGTGGATCACTCCAGTAATTACTCGCTCCACTCATGCCATCAATCATAAGGAATTACTCGTTTGCCTTCCCTTCCAATCCATCACAACAATTACTAACAATCACTGCGTTCCCTTCCATCCACTCAGCGCACCATTTCCATCTTCATCTTGAGCCATTCTTGAGAATTGTGGTGGTAAATGCTATTTGAAGAGATGACGTAGCCCTGAGTGTTATGCTCGTGCTTCGAGTGCTCATAAACATGGACGAGGAATTTTATAGCTCCGAACGAGACTTATGAAAGGTGGAAAAGAAATAAACTCTTACCTGGAAACAGCGCAGAGAAGCACCGTGAGTCATTACGAGTCTTAAATGCCATTCAATCCCTTTACACTTGTGTCGAGTGTCAGGGTGGAAGGTAAACACTGGGAAGGATTTCTTGTACAAATAAGCCACTGGCATAAGCACATGAAGTGCTGAGGAACCTCGAGAAGAACATTCAGCCAATTATTTACATCAATCAGACGACAAAAAACCTCAATGACTCTTTCCTTGTCCCACGTGGAAAAATAACAATTTCCACTTTAACGCCATTCACAACTACGCACTACACATTCGCATCCTTGCATGGTTTTTTGGGCAACCGTCGGCAGAAATGAGAAAGGCCGTTGAGCTCTGACGACAGCAAGTCTCATGGGGGTTTAGGCGAGAAGGCGAGGAGTAAAAGTGGATGAAAGAGAGCCGAAATGGGAATGTAAATGGAGCAACTAATCACAAGTGCGAGCACGTGGCTGTGGGGTAAATGATGATGGGACAGAATTAAAATCACTCCCCGATCAAGATCAAGAATCGAGGCTTTTTTCCTTTTGTGCTGTGGCTGTTGGTGGTTGGTGAAGCGAAGAGAGAAATCGAGTTGAAGAGAAAACAACTTGTTTGTCAGTTGTTGAGTAATGGAGTGACGTAATAGTTTAAAGGAACAACAAGGATAAAAAACCAGTTTGAGGTGATGGGAGTGCTGTTGTTGGTGTAGGGCAAGTGAGATGAGACCAAGCCACTTTGTCGTCCACCTTCACTTGTCTTTCCCAACTTCGGCGTCTATTTAATTGCCGCTGTTTCTACCGTCCAGCTCATCAGTTGATTCTCGGCGTTCGCACCGCAACATCCGTCCCCATTTCACAAACACTCCAAACAACAAAACCCTCAGAATGCTCAAGTTTGCCGTCGCTCTCTCCGTCCTCCTCTACTTGGTCCACGCGAATCCTCTCCTCATCCAGAAGCAGAAACTCAGATTCAAGCTCAACGCCAGGTCAGTGCCCGCACTTCTCTTTCCATTTACCCCACCAAACTATTCCTCTCCAACTTAACTCCCGCTTTTACTAATCACATCAACCTTTTCCAAACATACGCCGTCAAATTTAACATTTACGCAAACCAGGCGCAGGTTTTAAACATCCGCAAGGAAAACGCAGTGTTTTCATAATTGACAGTAGAAAAGATTTAAAAGCTACGCTGGAAACCCTGCGACTGTTTAAAAAGCTTGGTTTGACATTTGTTTTGAAAAAGTTGAGGCAGGGTTTGTAAAGTGGCTGAGGATTTGTGGTGAATGTGCAGAGGCCTGCCGGACAAAGACAAGATCGGAACGACGGATCCGTACGTGGAGATCTACGCGACTGAGAACGGGAGCGACAAGGAGACGAAGATCGGGCGCACGGCCACCATCAGCGACTCCGAGAACCCCACGTGGGGAGACATCATCGAGTTCGACTACGACCGGTCCAAAGGTCAGCGCTGGCACTTCAAGGTCAAGGACCATGACAACGGTCGCGAGGACGACACGGTGGGGAAGGCTTGGGTGATCGTGGACGACTACGTGGACAAGGGCCAGACGTACACCGTGAATCTCCACAAGAAGGGCACCCTCACCGTCTCCTCCGCCGACCCCGTCCAACCCCAAACGCTCCCCGCCCAAATCCACACCGTCCAACCCGCAACACTTCAGCAGCCGCAAGTCGTTCAGGTCCTTCAACCCGCCGTCGTCCCTCAACCCCAAGTGGTCCAGCCCCAAGTGGTCCAGCCCCAAGTGGTCCAGCCTCAAGTGGTCCACGTCGTCCAACCCGCTGTCCAACAAGTGACCCTCGTGAGTCAGCCCCAGAAGCTGAGACTGCAACTGTCCGCTCGCGGCCTTGAGGACCTGGACATCATCGGGACGGTGGACCCGTACGTGAAGCTCTACTACACGGACGACACCAAGCAGTCAGACCAACTCTTCGGACGCACCAAACCCATCTCCGACAACGAGAACCCCGACTTCAAGGAGGTCTTCGAGTTCGACTTCGTGAGAGGCAAGAAACAGGTGAGCACTGGACGCATTCACACTTTCACACCAACTCACGCCTCACATTAATCACAACTTTTCACTTGCAGAGATGGCACTTTGTCGTCTTGGACGACGACGACAACCGTCGCGATGACGAGGCTGGAGAGGCTTTCCTCGATGTCGACCACTACGTGACCAACGGAGAGAACTCCGTCCTCAACCTCAAGAAGGGCCAACTGATCGTGAAGCGAGCCTGAGCGCCTCAACTCTCGTTTATTTCACTCCCTCATTCCGCACCAAATAAAACCTACCATTTGGCACCAACTCTTTCTTCTTCATTTCCCTCGCATACTCATTCGCACTTTACCGCATTCATTAGTCACTCTCATTTCCACTCGCATAAAACCCAACATCAAAATCATACACCATCTTCAGTGCATCTCCATTCAAGTCACCTCCTCCACCACTCCACCATTTCACATTTTCAAAAAACAACGCACTTGCTTTTCATTCACACCAAAACCACGCCGCTTAACACCTTGGGCTTTTCAAATTCACACCAACTCAACGCACTTTTCTCTCATTCTACGCCCAAAACACGCATTTTTAACATTTACGCAAATCATCACGCGGTTTTCTTAAACAATTAAACGAAAACACGCAGTATTTTTTACATTTTGTCACACTCTTTATCGTCGTTGACATGGTCGCTACACCGGAGGTACTTGGTTGGTCGTGGTTTGTGGGTATTTCGAGGACCGATATGTAATTTATGAGCCAATAAAGCCAATCGCTTTCCCTAGCACGCCTTGCTCGGCACGTTTTGGCAACTTGGACATGTCATTGTTGGACTAAAAGGGACAAAAGGACCCTTCCCCCCAAAGGGAAAGTGGCAACGCCGACAAAAAAGGAACACCAAAAACGCCCGGATTCGCCTCCACCAATCTGTGAGACTCTTTATCGTCGTTGACAATGGACGGGGGTGTGTTTGGCTTGCCTGTGGAGGTCAAGTGAGAACCCGGTGCAATGTGTGTAAGACACTGGAAGGTGGAATGTGCAGTGCGTGTGTGTGAATGCAAGTGTGAACTTGTCGAGAGTTTCCTCTCCAGTCTTATGCTTGGTGTGATGAGGCGATCGGAATCAATGGAATGTTTTTAGTCTCTACTCCGCTTCTTACAAAGGCCGAATGGCAAGTGTTTATTTTAAGCCAATGCTTCTACTCAAGCTAACTGGGGCATCTTTGTACACACACTTATACACACATGTTAATGCTAAAGTCTTCTGGCCAGCTTAACTTACAGCTACCCTAACCTATGACTTAAACCAAGCCATGCCAAGACAAAGAAAACGCTGACCTGAGCACTGAGTAAACCGCTCTGAGGTCACGTACACTGCCATGGCACTCTGTGCTTTTGGATGTGCATATTTACAAGCCTTACATACGCTATGTGTCTATCCTAAGCCAGGCTGACAAATTCCAAGAAAGAACACGCAATTTTTCTAAACTCAACGAAAAAGACGCAGTTTTTTAAAAATGTACACGGACAAGGATAAACTTGTTGATAATTGACACGGGATGAGATCAAGTTGTTGGACGCCGTGAGGAAAAAATGTCCTGCGGGCGCTACTGTCTCTGCTTACATTCGCGCGTGGAATCGCTTCACTGAACGTCACTGGGCGTAAACATTGAATTTTTGCAGTTTACAAACTACTTTTAAAACGCGTCTGAATGCCTAAGGCTAAATGCGTTTTATGAAAAGTGCTAAGTAGAACTTTTTGAATTCACCAACAAATCCCACTAATTGCAAGGTAAAGCTTTTCGTAAAGGTACTTTGAACAATCTGAATGCCTAAGGCTAAATGCGTTTTATGAAAAGTGCTAAGTAGAACTTTTTGAATTCACCAACAAATCCCACTAATTGCAAGGTAAAGCTTTTCGTAAAGGTACTTTGAAAACATTTTAAGTCAACGTCTTTTTACTTTCAAATATTGTGCATGTATGTACATGGAGGTGTTTGGAACTTTTCCACAATTGTTAATCAAAAGTGTTGGTTGTTCTTAACCTTTAGGCTTTGCTCACAATTAAATCAAGAGCACTTTTGCATTTAAACAAATTAGTAATCAAAATAATGCGAAATTATTGTTTTGTTTCTTTTTGTCATGTGTTTGGGTTTGGATTTTGAACATGTTACCAATTTAATTTGATAAAATATCGGAAGGAGGGACCGTTTGGCTGTATGAAGATTTGTCGTATCTTTTGTCGTTTTGAAAATCCTTTGTAGGCCTAGACTTGCCCCTTGTGACGCTACTTCGCCTCTGTAGGTAACACAAGAGCATAACCAGGACTTGAAGCGGTTTCAATTTGTTGCAGTGCTCGTAAGGACAAATAATAACAATTAAGGAATGAATTCAAGTTGGGATTTATGCGTGGGAAGAACGGCAGTGAGTGTCCCGGGGACTTTGGGCTCCGGTTTCATGGGAATGGCTGGCCTGGGAAGCATTACGGTGTAATGGTGAAAGACGGAACGGTGCAGTGGTCCGGTTCTAAGGCTACGCTCATCATCTCACTGGGAATGGTTTGTGTGAAATCAAAGGTGAAATCCTCTTGATTCCTATTCCCGATCCATTACGAGATTACAACGAGAGCAAGTGGAGGGGGCAACAGCTTCATTTATTCCACCAACTAATATTCACCTACCGAATTCTCAACTGCAGTAGCGTACGCAGGAATTCTTTTCTAGTACGCCATCTCAAAAACTTCAAAAAGCTCCATCTACTTTTGTGTCAATTCCAAAAAACTCCGTCTCTTTGGAATAAATTAAAAAATGGCGTCTGTTTTGGTGTAAATGTGAAAAAAGCGTAACTGGTTTTTATAAGCTGAAGGTGGAATTCCTGCGCTAGTGGTTACGCCACTGCTCAAGTTGTTTCAATCAGATTTCGACGTGCTTATCATGCAAGCGTTTCCCTTGAGATAAAGAACTGATAGCACGGACGTTTAGGACTTAATTACTCGTGACCGCCCTGGTGTCCGTAGCTTGTGCAAGTATGTGCCTGGGTGTGGGGCTAGAAATGCAAGTGGAGATCCCCAATGCCCATGACTGCAAAATCAATGCTGATAGACACGGAGTCGTGTTGTAGTTCCAAACACCGCGACTTAACAAGTAATCCTAACTCATAGCACGAGCGCTGGCACAACGCAAATCAACTGTGAATTCCGGAGAAACATTTGAGGAAAATCCCCGACATTTTCACAATGTATTTTCCAGGAATTCTGGGCATTTATTCAGGGCTTTTTAAGTTGGAGTTGTTGGAAAAAAGTTGCGATATTTAGTTGAAGGTACTTTTCATGATCTACATACGCCTCAACGACTCTGTAAAATTCCCCGTTCATGATAAAACCCCCGCTATTTACTTGTCGCCTCACAGCCACAATTACGGCACTTTTGGTGTTTTTCAAGATTTGGATTTGTCCAGAAATAGCGAGTCATGTAGCCACTCCTTATCTTCCTACCACAGGGCAATAGCCTTTTCCATTCTTGAGCATGTCGCGTGTTTGTTGGAATGAGGAACTGATCATACAAAGTCCATTTGAAGCTCAGAACTGATTATTAGTGAGAAATTCCAATTTCCGAAATTGGAGATTGGAGCAGTGCCATTCATGTCCGCCATCTATGAACAGTACGCAGGACTAAGTTAATTTTAGTCTTGATTAACATGCTTTGGGCTTCCAACTACGGATGGACCAACTTACTACTCGCCCAGAAACGAGTAACGAGTACTCGGAGAAGCACTTGAACACCAAAATCGAATTCAAAATCTTCTTTGAGTTAGCAGAGTTCTAATGGGAAAGGAGGCGGGAGAAAAGCACCAACAAAATGGCACCTCACTACGAGGAAAAGCAAAGTGTGAGGCACTATTAGAGGCCCGAGGCGACCCGCCTTATACCTGGGCAAATATGTCCGTTCCGGGGTATGCCTTCCCTACGTTGTCTTGGAACATTTTGCTTCAAGTCTTGTTTTGTGGGTAAAAGTCTTGGCGGAAATTCCAGTGTGTTGCATTGGTGTTTGTGATGACTTGCGTTAAAAGAGTGGGAAATAATTGGCTGATTAGCGCAGAAACGTGAGTTACTCATAAAAGGACTCAAGAAGGAAATGATAACAAGTAACTAAAGTGAATGGAGGCCCCAATTTCATACCCACGCTGCAACAAGTAACTGTGATAAAAATTATGCATGAGTTGGTTTCCAACTAAAATAACTCGTGGCTGACTGCACTTGACTCGAGTGGAATCCCAGGTCAGGGACAACGGTAAGATTTCCGGATTCATTGGTCCAAACGAGCGCTCTGTGGCAGTGTTGGAGTAGCGATACAAGGCGCACACGTCATCATCAGAGACAAGGCCGCGTACAGCTTAAGCCACTCGACATTCCTGTAGCTGGAAATGGAACCGAGTCCTGCACTGACAAACGACCAATAGAAAGATTGACACTCAGTGGACATTTCTAAGAAAGGAGTTACGCCCAGTCCAAACACTCGGCCGTGTCTCGAGCCAATTTCCACGTCGGTCGCAGTCAATAAAGCCTGTGTCAACGTGTCAATGATTAAAGCTAGCAATTATTTCTATTTGGAATCTTAATGGCGATTGGAAATGACAAGAGATGGACTACTTAGAACAAGTTTAAAAAAGTATTCAAGCACACACCGTGACAATCAAATGAAGATAAAGTGGAGCAGGAATGGAGCGCCAACCAACACTGGAATCGCTTCTAATGGAGCAAGTATGCCAAAGTGAGAACCGCTCGACGGCGATGCAGGAACAAAAGATGCCCGGGACTAGAAGTGGAAATGAAAGAAAAACAAGACTGAAAGAAATGAGCCTCTCTAATGCAGCAGTGAAAATTAATAAATGGCTTCGGACTTAGCACAAGTTGCGTGAAGAATAATACGCGGCCGCGGAAGTGCACAAAGATTTCCTGGACTTGGTCGCCTTGGAAGAATTGCATTGGAAAGGAAAGGACATAGGAATAAAAATGTGGCGTGTCGGATAGCCACGTGCCACTTGCCCATGCGATGCAGACTGAATCGGAAATGCGAGCGAGTGGAAATCCCCGACATGATTCCCGCGAACAAAGTGCCCAGACTCAAGTGAACATGCACGTGCGACTGAAAAGACAGGCTCCTGTAGCAAGACACGCTAATCAAACTTTGGAATTCCATCAATCGTCCAAGCAGGACAAATAATCAGAGTACAAAGAGCTTGAAAGGGAGCAAGTAATGAGGTGAAGGAGAAGCGGAGATTGATATTCCTGCGTCACAATTCCTTCTCCAGCATCACTTCATCGTCCACAAAACAATCCTTGGCTACTGTTCGTCACAACTGTGAGCACTTCCGGAACGGACTTGTAACCTTTGATTAGTCTCGTAATTACCGATCCAACTGACATTCACTCCACGTCCATAATCAGCATCTCCTCCCCCGCACACCTCCCATCACGCAGTCTTTCACAAAAATACCCGGGACCAACCTTTCCAACCATTTCCACTTGACCCACCTGATTATTCTCCTGGCATTCATACCCAGTCTTTGACTCCGAGACACTCGCTACACCCTCCCAAGTCACAATTTCTTACTCATCTCTCTTACTCATCTCTTACACTTATCTTAACACTTATGCGGCTTAGCTTTAGCATTGGACTTAGGAGAGTGTACTTTGGGTAAAACCATCCAACGCCGCTTTCACTCACAACTCCGTCTGCATGTTCCCACTTCCCACCGCGGTACTACGTCCATTTTTACATGTTAGAAAAAATTGTAGCTTCGGTAAGCCCTTTTAAAATACTTTCCCAAGGACTTTGAAATACTGAAAATAACTTCATATTAGCACTTGGAGAGGGTACAAAAATATTTTGAGCATCACGTGGACTCAAAAAATCCATTGCGTACTATCAACAATGCAATTTCATAAAGCATTAAAAGCATTTTGAGCTCAAAAAGCATAATTTTAGCATTTTCAGACAAAAAACAGTATTTTGGTTATAATTAATTGGTAAAGAGTTTTCAGCCGCAGTCTTCACCCACGATGCTATTAAACGTAAGGGAATTTTGAATTTTCGATTGATCTAATAAACGTTTAATTGGTTGAACCCTCCCTTGCTCAAACTTGTTTTAAATCTCCCGTGCGCGCCTCGCGCTAAATCTTCAATTTAAAAAAACCCAAGATAGCAGACTTTCGTACTTTCCTCCTCTGAACAATTTGATCAGATTCCCGCCAAAATGTATGGAAACCCTATTACGGCCTATCGCCAAAATTTCGAAAAATCGATTTTTTTTATTTTTTTCTTAAAACCTCAAAATGAGTGTTTTCCAACCATGTGCAACATTCTTTTTTCAATTGCCGTCCCATACCCTAGTAAGTAGTGAAAAAAGTTTGTAACCGTGCCGAATCCCATTTTTCAACCCCCCCTTTGAATTAAACTGAAAAATTCCCAAGTTCCGTTATGTTCCCTACCACCATTCGCAGTACTAAACTACTAAAGCGTAGCATTGCCGCAATCGCAAATAGTCTGGAAATGCATGAAAACTTGCTGGTCACAATTGAATAGGTTAGTTTCAAAGAGCGATAAGTCCATTTTTCCAACTTTACAGGAATCGAGATTTTTAAACCATTTGAGATGTGGACGCAACTAAATTAAAATTATAATCACAATACGCTTATATACTTTATAGGGTGTTATAGACCAATTTTCAGAAATCTGACTTGTATAGTTCCGTAGTTATGAAATTAATTACTAAAAATGGACTTATCCTTCTTTGACTCCGAATGCGTTGGACTTATCCTTTTTTGAAACTAAACTACTGAAACAACTATTTAATCTTGATCAAACACATGCATTTTCTTAACAAACTCAAAATTTGACATACCTTTATTGTCAGTACCCCCGTCAGGGGTAGTGGGGGGGTAATTCATAGAAATTGCTATAAACTGATATATGATGTAAATTAAACATTACTAATATTTTTTTAATATTATGATAATTTCGTTCTACTATTTTTCACCAAAATAGATGGCCTTTCAATGTTTGAAACCAAATAACCAAATTTACGGTTTCTAAGTAGTCTTCGACACCAAAATCAAGGCTTTCGAAGTTATATACACATGTATACAATGAAAAAATTCAAAATTTTTTTTCACACAAAAATTCTCCACCTTAAGTTGTATATTTGACGCAATTTATCTCAACTTGCCCCAAAATGGACTTACCCTTCTTTGAAACTAAGCTATTCAATTGTGACCACGTAGGGAGTGCGAGGGTTAATAGATAATTTGATTAAAAGTAATGGGTGTTGAGGTAAACTAAGGAGTAATAAATGATTTTGTAAACATTTACAGTTGTCACAATTGTTTTTCGTAACACGGTAACACCGGCAAAAAATAATTTAGCAGTTTCCTCGTTCTCATTTTCAAACAGCGAGTTTCTTGTTGAGTTATAAATAGACGTATTAAGGCAATTTCATGACCGTAAGCCGTAAGGCATGTTGCAGTGTGGATAGCGGGTTGTCATACCGTGTTATGTGTGTGCATGTCTAATATTACCCGCAGTGACCCGCACTTGATTTAATTAAAATTCGTGAGAATTCAAACCGAGGGTGTAAACGTAGTCCTGGATGCGCCATCTAATCAGCAAATAGTTTAGCTGAATTCTGCGGTACACCTTTCAAATGCACTGGCGAATAATTTTTTTGCGTAGTCAGTGATGTGAGTGTGAGTATTGAGTAGCAGTAGGGATTTTACTAGTAAATACAAATACGCATATTTAATGGGTTTCTACAGTTGGATTCTTAGTCCATGTCCTAGGAAACTAATTACGAATTAACTAACTTACTGCGAACGAAGGAACGGACGGTGTAAGAGTGCTATGCCTGCGAACAACTAACCGTCGTATTCGTCATTATGTTTTTATTTTTTATTTCAGTGTGAGCTTGTAAGCCTAATTTCAATCTTTATCCACAATAGTTTCAACCATTTAAAGCACTCCTAAGTCCAAGAGGAGTAACGGAGTGTGGCAAATTAAAAGTTTCGACTTTTATAGTGTCTTGTGTGTTTCCTTCCACCAACGCATTTTATTTATTTCAGGCTATTTCCTATCACCAATCAGCAATCGGTGTGTCAAACTGTCACATTCAAGGGAAATTCGTTGTTTGTGGGTAAGTTCAAAGTTTATCTGTAATCAGCTTTTAGTTCATACAATTGGTAGGTGTAAGTTCAAAGTGGTTGTTGTTGTTGTTAATGGTTAGCATTTGGAAAACTGCAAATCCCTTTGTAATAATTCGTATCGCAAACTGCAATATCTATTGACAAGGAAATAATTAATTGGTGATTGGCTATAACCTTTACTCAATCCTCAATTCTGTCACGAGTTAGTCACCAGTCCCTCCCTGCTTCACTGTGTACATGGTACAATTCACAATTTATTACATCACTAACAATGCGTAACAGGTTCTAACAGAGTAAATTAGTCCAATTCCGAAATCTCCCTTTGCCCTTACGATATTATCATTGAATTCCGGTTACGGTAAACCAGAGTGGGCCGTATGCTGGCCCAGTATTGTTGCCGTCCTCAACAGTGGTCCAAAATTCTAGTGGGCCAGCATGTGCTGGACCGCGTGTTGGCCCACGAAATGCTGGCCCGCGTAATGGCCCATCGTGAAGATCCATTGTTTAAGGTCAGGTTAGGTTAGGTAGCGGGGGGGGGTCTGGGGGCGCAGCGCCCCCCAGTAGGTGGGGGAGGTGCCGACGGTGAAAGCTTAGGTTGGATCTGGCGACGGAGGAGTCAGCCGCACCGTAGGTGCGGAAAACCTACGCTTTCATCGTCGGAGGAGGGGGGGGCCATCACGCGGGCCAGCATATCATAATATGGGCCATCACGCGGGCCAGCACATGCTGGCCCACTAGAAATTTGGACCACTATTGAGGACGGCAACAATGCTAGGTCAGCAACAGGGCCAGCTTACGGCCCATTCTGGTTTACTTTGACCTCGAATTCCCATTCATAATTTTAGGGGACATTTCTGGCTTTCAAAGTTTTTATTTTAACGTTCACTTATTATTGTAATTTGAAACGATTCACAAATTACCTTTATCTGTCCTTGCCCTAATCATAATAACCAAAGTCTTGTACTTTCAACTTTACTAGCCTTACTTGTTAGTTAAATAGCGATAATACGCTTTCTTTTAAATTCCACAAACAAACAACATACAGCATAATTTATTAATAATTATTACTTGGTACACTGCTCTTCGCTACACTGTAGCGAACGTGTGATTTAAATCCCGTTTCATTTGAATATGCATGCTTACATGATGATTGGTTTTGGTTGTTGATGGTTAAGCAAGAAGAAACTCCCTATGACTAGAGTAGAAGCCAAACCGATGCTATTATTATTTTAGTATGCGATGAAGGCATGAAGGTCAGCTAAAAGCTACAGTTACCAACAAGTACAACGACTTGTGACTTGGACTTTCGTTTCCACATCTTTATCTTTCTTAAATGAAATGGCAAAATGGATAGGAAATATTTTGAGAAGTGAGGGACAAGTTGAATAAACAATGACAGCTATTCGTAAGCTGGAGAGGTAAATAAAGTTTGTTTGCTGCCCTGGTTAGTTGTCCATGGTCCGTGTGTAGTGAGCATTGGAATAAAGTACAGCTGATTGTAGGTTAAATAATGAGTTAATTGGCTGGATACGACTACAGTAGGTGCCAAGAATAGTCAGCTGATACTCAGTGCTCACAACGAGCGCTTATACTGCGACTGTAGGGATGGGGATGGGGAATCATAAGCAGTAAGTGGATAATCAACTTACTACAACTAAACGGGCGAAAGATAAACAGAAAAGGAGGAGTTGAACTCATAAGTAGAATACAAAGACAAACACACGCTCTTCTGGAACACCCGTCATTCTCGAGTCCATTCCAGCCTAACCTTATTTCTTATTTAACGTCCAATCAAATATCATCGTCTAATTAAGTTAAACAAGAATCCCAAGTCACGGTCACATTTCTTCCATGTATGGCTTTCTGATTCATCTTCAACTTTTACATTGACACTCACACCGACAACCGCCCTAACCATTCGAAGCGCATTTGCTACTTGTATTTTCATCATTTATACTTCATAATAGTATTATTTATACATTATAATTATTTTATTCCAGTCACAATAATAATTGGAAATCAGACTGTAGCCCTGTCATCCGTTTTTTTTGTTTCCTTCTGATTCATTCGTAATTTTCACCATTCACATTTATTGTTTTTTTGTCTTTCAGTTTCAACTGCCTGGTGAAACAACAACCGGGACTAGGAATAGTTTTGACTAATGTTGAATGTCATACAATTACCTTAATTACTTATTCATCGAGGAATCAAAAAAGGAAGCCATAGATTGGTAAGTTCATTTTTTAACCTTTCTGTCAACGTTGACGTCTGTGGGTGAAATGAAAAGAGATCTCCGAAGTTGATTTTGCGACTAGACTTTTGCTTTCAATCAGTTTCCAGTATTAGCAATTGATATTGAATTCTAAAAAGTATTTAATTTGATTTGAGTCCAGATTAATTTTTGCGATGAACGAGCAGTAGCGCTAGTTGTTATTTTTCAAATATACCTGAGTCATAATTACTCCGGTTATTTCTTTGATGAACTGTCCAATTCCGAATTATATGTTTACGGATCAATAATGAATGAGTTTAAGTTTAGTGCCGTGCCGTGTTCTTATTTTGAGTGTTAGTATTAGTTAGATACGCTATTATAATAATTACAAGTACTACTGTTGTTCTATTATCTATTTCTATTAACAATAACAAGTTGTCGACTTTAGATTGAAGTATCTCTGACGGTAATTGTCTGCTCCTTTGTGTGGAGTATAATTACATCTTCCCTGCTTCAAAATGATCTCGAAATCCATCATCTTACTTCTGTCCATCTATATTTGTGGTAAGTTAATTAAAATAATTTTGATCAATTGATTTTATTCTTTGATAAATAATATACACGAGTCTTGCCACTTGTACATACATACTTTATATCGTCGTAATTTCAGTTCAGTTTCACCAAGTTATGTTTCATGCAGTCGTAATCGTCATTTCATCGCACAATGCTCAGCTACTCAGCTTACAGTTAACATTTGCTCTATTCCCAATTCCAGGATTTGTTTTTCGTTTTACTAGGTATAACTTATTAGCATTTATGTATTTGCCATTGTTTTCTTTCTACCAATCGCAATTCCTACCAGCTGTTGCTGTGATCATTCTAAGAAACGGAAAAACCATTTGTACTGGCTCAAGCTGTATAAAAGTTGTTGTGGCTTTGTGGTGCAAATAACATGTAGGAGTCATCAGCATAATAATGACAGTGTTTGGATTACAATTGTACTTGTACCTAACTAGTATCTTGCACGCTAGATTATTGTGTATGACAATTACGCATTTGCCATAACTTATTTGGTTTGTATATAAAAACAAGATAGTGTTATCTCTCATAGTCGCGGGAAATAGATATTAAAAAAATAACCCAGATGCAGGCGTTGAGGCAACACTGGAGTTATTTCCAAACACAACGTACTTTTGTCATTGTCTTAAATCAAGTCTAGTTTTTGAAAATAGTAGTGTGGAGTGGATAGCAAAAAATTTCGAAAATGTAATGATTTAGTTTTGTTAAGTTTAGTAGTTTAGTTTTGCTCGAATTGAAATTAGTGTGATGTCATGATAATAGTTTCTCGTATTCCTAGCTGGATTTAGATATGAATAACCGATGCACATACACCCCATGAATGACACATGTGATTAGATTTGAGCGATGTTTATGATGTAGTAGTCTGTTGTTTCCACAGCGTTCTTTTTCTCTTCATGCTATGCTTATACGGGATTAAAGATCCAACCTAGAAAGTC